>JAXIVJ010010211.1:7500-48087 GCA_036785665.1 Chirona hameri
GGAATACCCTGTGCAAACAGACCCAGTGGATGAAAGCGATCCAACTTGCCACCATTGACGTGTGGTGTCCAGTGTTCCGCCACCATTGACGTGTGGTGACCAGTGTTCCGCCACCATTGACGTGTGGTGACCAGTGTTCCGCCACCATTGACGTGTGGTGACCAGTGTTCCGCCACCATTGACGTGTGGTGACCAGTGTTCCGCCACCATTGACGTGTGGTGACCAGTGTTCCGCCACCATTGACGTGTGGTGACCAGTGTTCCGCCACCATTGACGTGTGGTGACCAGTGTTCCGCCACCATTGACGTGTGGTGTCCAGTGTTCCGCCACCATTGACGTGTGGTGACCAGTGTTCCGCCACCATTGACGTGTGGTGACCAGTGTTCCGCCACCATTGACGTGTGGTGACCAGTGTTCCGCCACCATTGACGTGTGGTGTCCAGTGTTCCGCCACCATTGACGTGTGGTGACCAGTGTTCCGCCACCATTGACGTGTGGTGACCAGTGTTCCGCCACCATTGACGTGTGGTGTCCAGTGTTCCGCCACCATTGACGTGTGGTGACCAGTGTTCCGCCACCATTGACGTGTGGTGTCCAGTGTTCCGCCACCATTGACGTGTGGTGTCCAGTGTTCCGCCACCATTGACGTGTGGTGTCCAGTGTTCCGCCACCATTGACGTGTGGTGTCCAGTGTTCCGCCACCATTGACGTGTGGTGTCCAGTGTTCCGCCACCATTGACGTGTGGTGACCAGTGTTCCGGAATGTATAATTACATATCGATAGGAGCCTAATATGCCGCAGGGACGCCTCAGCTCACTGAAGCTATCACAGAAATGATGTTCTACATAAAGTCATCATTTCTTCATAACGGCGCTCAATGAACTGAGTTGTCATATATAATGTAAACAACAAAGACCTTGTTTGGTAACTTCGGAACAGCCTATGATGAACTCTTTCAAAACGAGTTCAGTCTCCCGAGGCAACTGAACGTCGACATGGCAACTGAAAAGCCTTGCATACGCGAGGACGGAACCGCAATACACGAAACGAAACGAACATGGCTCGATTTGCAGAGTTGACGTGGTGCCGTTGACTGGTCAGTGACCTCTCCCAGTCTCCATTCCTCCGCTCTGGTCTGAGGGACGAGTCTTCTGAATATGGTCACCACCTCGCCGAGACCTTCCGGACGACCCCGGCTCTGCGGGACGTGCCGAATGGTCGCGGAGGACCGTGAACTATCGACCTGTGATGTTCCTCAGTCTCCCCCTCAGCCTCCCCTGACCCCCGCTGGCCTGCTGCAATCACGCGGCTGGTCTGCCTCGTCCCCCGGCACCGAGCGTGAAATCAGCGCCGGCGCGGCGCGGCGCGGCGCGGCAGTGCCCGCACGCTGCCGCGCTGCTCGTGGCCTGATCCCCTTACGAGGCGATACGCCGGCAGCCTTATTGCCTTTTCCGCCGGCACGAATTAGCATTTTCCGACCCGGTGCGGGGTATTTTGCCCGGGCCATACGAGTCCTGGTGGGATTTACGTGGCTTATCGCGTTTTATTTGCGAACGTTCCGGGCAAGGACGGCGAAGACAAATGTTAAGAGATGTCATTGTCAGATTTAGAGTTACCCATATATTTCAAATCGTGTTATTGTATTTTATTGTTTTCATTTACGTTTTTTTACAGAACTTTGCAACAACATTGCTTCAAACAAATAATAAAATGAGTACAGCAAGATACAATAGCACAGACAATACAGTGCAACTGATCTAGTTTTTAATCATTATTTCTGAATTGTGATTTTGCCGCTACCTTACGTTTTATTATTAAATACGTACCTTACGTTTGATTATTAAATACGTACCTTACGTTTTATTATTAAATACGTACCTTACGTTTTATTATTAAATACGTACCTTACGTTTTATTATTAAATACGTACCTTACGTTTTATTATTAAATACGTACCTTACGTTTTATTATTAAATACGTACCTTACGTTTTATTATGAAATACGTACCTTACGTTTTATTATTAAATACGTACCTTACGTTTTATTATTAAATACGTACCTTACGTTTTATTATTAAATACGTACCTTACGTTTTATTATTAAATACGTACCTTACGTTTTATTATTAAATACGTACCTTACGTTTGATTATTAAATACGTACCTTACGTTTTATTATTAAATACGTACCTTACGTTTGATTATTAAATACGTACCTTACGTTTGATTATTAAATACGTACCTTACGTTTGATTATTAAATACGTACCTTACGTTTGATTATTAAATACGTACCTTACGTTTGATTATTAAATACGTACCTTACGTTTTATTATTAAATACGTACCTTACGTTTGATTATTAAATACGTACCTTACGTTTTATTATTAAATACGTACCTTACGTTTGATTATTAAATACGTACCTTACGTTTGATTATTAAATACGTACCTTACGTTTTATTATTAAATACGTACCTTACGTTTGATTATTAAATACGTACCTTACGTTTTATTATTAAATACGTACCTTACGTTTTATTATTAAATACGTACCTTACGTTTTATTATTAAATACGTACCTTACGTTTTATTATTAAATACGTACCTTACGTTTGATTATAAATACGTACCTTACGTTTTATTATTAAATACGTACCTTACGTTTTATTATTAAATACGTACCTTACGTTTTATTATTAAACACGTACCTTACGTTTTATTATTAAATACGTACCTTACGTTTTATTATTAAATACGTACCTTACGTTTTATTATTAAATACGTACCTTACGTTTTATTATTAAATACGTACCTTACGTTTTATTATTAAATACGTACCTTACGTTTTATTATTAAATACGTACCCTACGTTTTATTATTAAATACGTACCTTACGTTTTATTATTAAATACGTACCTTACGTTTTATTATTAAATACGTACCTTACGTTTTATTATTAAATACGTACCTTACGTTTTATTATTAAATACGTACCTTACGTTTTATTATTAAATACGTTCCTTACGTTTTATTATTAATGTATGTCTCTGCGTCTATCCGTTTTATTCGTTTCTTTTCCAGGTTCATTCTTTTTCCAGTTATTTTTGCTTTCTTTAACAATAGCAGGCGTCAGCACCAGCATGGTATTCGTAAAAAAATACGTAAGAACGTAATAAGCAAGAACCTTTGTTACGTAAGAACTGAAAGCATTAACTGCTGCTGGCCTGCAATTGCAGCTCCTGATCATCAATGAACATTGCAATGTCCGTACACGCCCCCGACCAGCCTCCGCGGCTGCAGCTCGCCCGCCAGCCCGCCAGCCGCCACCCGCCAGCTGCGGCCACACTAGCCAGCCGACGCGCCGCTCGTCAAACTTTGTGCCGAACCATGGTGTCGTGCCGTGCCAGGCGGCGCGCCATGCTGTCTGCTGCAGCGGCAGCGGCGGCCCCGGCCTGTCGGAGGTCGGCCAATACGGGGCCGCCCTGTTAGCCGAGTTACGGGCCGGCGACCGCCCGCCTGTGTACTTTGATGGGATATACGGCGTGCAATATTGTCAGATGACGCCGCTGCCTTGTGTACTTTGATGGGATATACGGCGTGCAATATTGTCAGATGACGCCGCTGCCTTGTGTACTTTGATGGGATATACGGCGTGCAATATTGTCAGATGACGCCGCTGCCTTGTGTACTTTGATGGGATATACGGCGTGCAATATTGTCAGACGACGCCGCTGCCCTGTGTACTTTGATGGGATATACGGCGTGCAATATTGTCAGACGACGCCGCTGCCCTGTGTACTTTGATGGGATATACGGCGTGCAATATTGCCAGATGACGCCGCTGCCTTGTGTACTTTGATGGGATATACGGCGTGCAATATTGTCAGATGACGCCGCTGCCCTGTGTACTTTGATGGGATATACGGCGTGCAATATTGTCAGACGACGCCGCTGCCCTGTGTACTTTGATGGGATATACGGCGTGCAATATTGTCAGATGACGCCGCTGCCCTGTGTACTTTGATGGGATATACGGCGTGCAATATTGCCAGATGACGCCGCTGCCTTGTGTACTTTGATGGGATATACGGCGTGCAATATTGCCAGATGACGCCGCTGCCTTGTGTACTTTGATGGGATATACGGCGTGCAATATTGTCAGATGACGCCGCTGCCCTGTGTACTTTGATGGGATATACGGCGTGCAATATTGCCAGATGACGCCGCTGCCTTGTGTACTTTGATGGGATATACGGCGTGCAATATTGCCAGATGACGCCGCTGCCTTGTGTACTTTGATGGGATATACGGCGTGCAATATTGCCAGATGACGCCGCTGCCTTGTGTACTTTGATGGGATATACGGCGTGCAATATTGCCAGATGACGCCGCTGCCTTGTGTACTTTGATGGGATATACGGCGTGCAATATTGCCAGATGACGCCGCTGCCCTGTGTACTTTGATGGGATATACGGCGTGCAATATTGCCAGATGACGCCGCTGCCTTGTGTACTTTGATGGGATATACGGCGTGCAATATTGCCAGATGACGCCGCTGCCTTGTGTACTTTGATGGGATATACGGCGTGCAATATTGCCAGATGACGCCGCTGCCTTGTGTACTTTGATGGGATATACGGCGTGCAATATTGTCAGATGACGCCGCTGCCTTGTGTGCGGATGGCGTCTGATTGTTGGATGTCTTAGTCCCGGTAAAGGGCGCGACTCGGAGTCGGCGTCGGAGTCAAATTCGTTAGCCAGAGTCGAAGCTGCAGAAACCTAGCGACTCCACATTGTAGTTCATCGAACCCTGTATTCTCAGCAAGGGACCATCGAACCCTGTATTCCCAGCAAGGGACCATCGAACCCTGTATTCTCAGCAAGGGACCATCGAACCCTGTATTCTCAGCAAGGGACCATCGAACCCTGTATTCTCAGCAAGGGACCATCGAACCCTGTATTCCCAGCAAGGGACCATGGAACCCTGTATTCTCAGCAAGGGACCATCGAACCCTGTATTCTCAGCAAGGGACCATCGAACCCTGTATTCTCAGCAAGGGACCATCGAACCCTGTATTCCCAGCAAGGGACCATCGAACCCTGTATTCTCAGCAAGGGACCATCGAACCCTGTATTCTCAGCAAGGGACCATCGAACCCTGTATTCTCAGCAAGGGACCATCGAACCCTGTATTATCAGCAGGGGACCATCGAACCCTGTATTCTCAGCAAGGGACCATCGAACCCTGTATTCTCAGCAAGGGACCATCGAACCCTGTATTCTCAGCAAGGGACCATCGAACCCTGTATTCTCAGCAAGGGACCATCGAACCTTGTATTCTCAGCAAGGGACCATCGAACCCTGTATTCTCAGCAAGGGACCATCGAACCCTGTATTTTCAGCAAGGGACCATCGAACCCTGTATTCTCAGCAAGGGACCATCGAACCCTGTATTCTCAGCAAGGGACCATCGAACCCTGTATTCTCAGCAAGGGACCATCGAACCCTGTATTCTCAACAAGGGACCATCGAACCCTGTATTCTCAGCAAGGCATTTCGTGAATCGTGATTATGCGATATGTGGTATAGCCAGGGGCTCCGCCACAGGGGGGGGGACATGTCCCTCAAGCATTTTGGGATTTTAACATTGCGCCTATGGGCGTTGCATGGAAAGAAACGACTTCAGAATGCCTCCGTCCCCCCGTCCCCCCCCCCCCATTTTTGGGAAGGTGGCGGCGCCCTTGGGTATAGCTATGTCTGGATCAGCGGGGGCAGTGCCCGATGAGAAAACAGATACATTTGCGGTCTTCCACTTGTACCTTTGGTTGCTTTAGCTTCCCGTCATATGTAAGAACATACTTATTTGGCGCCACTGTGCGCCGTGTATCGTATCGGCGCCGTCTCTGCCGTAGATCGCCCGGATACCGCGGCCTCCATCACTTGTATTCCTGACATGTCTTCACTGAGCAGCAACACACCATTCCAAACGGCGGCCCACCTGGGCCCAGTCTTACCAACTATACCAAGTCACGTGATCGCACCCACTCTTACCAATGCCGTAGTACGGCGTATTGGTGCGCCGGCCTGCAAAGCTTCTGAAGCCCGGGATCGAACCGGGGACATCTCGATCTTCAGTCTAGCGTTCTCCCGACTGAGCTATTTCGACAATGATCTTGAACAAACCAAACGCCGTGGTTGCCTAAGTGCGGCATTCTGAGTACTCCATTCACGACATGCCGGTCTTACGCATTCACGCCATCTGGTAAGATTGGGCACAGTGGAGGCATCACCATTTGGGCTCTGTTGCCATCAGCACTGACACCAAACGAACGTCCGACCCTGTGCGTCGAATGGTCTGTCAGTTTCAGTCGAAACTAAGGCTGAATCGGACCGGGCTGATGTGAGTGACCATGCGGACACATGACCTGCTCTGCACTGACTCGGCGGCTCGTGCCGGGCTGTGCTCGGCACTGACTCGGCGGCTCGTGCCGGGCTGTGCTCGGCACTGACTCGGCGGCTCGTGCCGGGCTGTGCTCGGCACTGACTCGGCGGCTCGTGCCGGGCTGTGCTCGGCACTAACTCGGCGGCTCGTGCCAGGCTGTGCTCGGCACTGACTCGGCGACTCGTGCCGGTCTGTGCTCGGCCGGACGTCTGTGCTGGCGTGGCCCGGACTGAGCAGACTTATCTGGACAGTGCCGGGTAATCTGTGCGGTGCCGGCCGATTTAAGAGAGCCCGCGGACCGATCTGGATGCGACCCGGCGCGCGCCCATCTCGGCCCCGGGCACGAATCTGCGCCCCCGGCGGCCGGTATCATTCCACCCCTATATCTCAGCCCGACGCCGCGTGCCGCGTGTCGTACGCGACCGACCCGCCCTGTCTCCACCCACCCCGCCGGTAACCGATGGACATGATGACGTCACCCGCCTGGAGGCCAAATGTGAGCCGGGTGCCGGCTGACCTCGGCCGGCGCGGCGCGGCGGGGCCGAGACGGTCAGGCCCGGGCGGGTGGGGAGACGGTGTCTGTTACGCCGCTGCAGAACGGACACGAGCGGGGACGCTGACCCGGCCCGAGTGACGAGTGGTGTAATGGTGGAGTTGGTCTGACGGGTGGATCGGCTGAGGTGAGGGGAGTGGCTGGGTGAGAAGGGGCGGACCTCCAGTCAGGCAGACTGCACTGCAGTGTAGCCGTCTGGGACACACTGGCAGCAAGGGCGAGCGGTGGGAAACAAGGGCAGCAAGGGCGAGCGGTGGGAAACAAGGGCAGCAAGGGCGAGCGGTGGGACACAAGGGCAGCAAGGGCGAGCGGTGGGAAACAAGGGCAGGAAGGGCGAGCGGTGGGACACAAGGGCAGCAAGGGTGAGCGGTGGGAAACAAGGGCAGCAAGGGCGAGCGGTGGGAAACAAGGGCAGCAAGGGCGAGCGGTGCGAAACAAGGGCAGCAAGGGCGAGCGGTGGGAAATAAAGGCAGCAAGGGCGAGCGGTGGGAAACAAGGGCAGCAAGGGCGAGCGGTGGGAAACAAGGGCAGCACGGGCGAGCGGTGGGAAACAAGGGCAACAAGGGCGAGCGGTGGGCAACAAGGGCAGCAAGGGCGAGCGGTGGGAAACAAGGGCAGCAAGGGCGAGCGGTGGGAAACAAGGGCAGCAAGGGCGAGCGGTGGGAAACAAGGGCAGCAAGGGCGAGCGGTGGGAAACAAGGGCAGCAAGGGCGAGCGGTGGGCAACAAGGGCAGCAAGGGCGAGCGGTGGGAAACAAGGGCAGCAAGGGCGAGCGGTGGGAAACACGGGCAGCAAGGGCGAGCGGTGGGAAACAAGGGCAGCAAGGGCGAACGGTGGGAAACAAGGGAAGCAAGGGCGAGTGGTGGGAAACAAGGGCGAGCGGTGGGAAACAAGGGCAGAAAGGGCGAGCGGTGGGCAACAAGAGCAGCAAGGGCGAGCGGTGGGAAACAAGGGCAGCAAGGGCGAGCGGTGGGAAACAAGGGCAGCAAGGGCGAGCGGTGGGAAACCAGGGCAGCCAGGGCGAGCGGTGGGCAACAAGGGCAGCAAGGGCGAGCGGTGGGGAACAAGAGCAGCAAGGGCGAGCGGTGGGAAACAAGGGCAGCAAGGGCGAGCGGTGGGCAACAAGGGCAGCAAGGGCGAGCGGTGGGACACACGGGCAGCAAGGGCGATCGGTGGGAAACAAGGGCAGCAAGGGCGAGCGGTGGGAAACAAGGGCAGCAAGGGCGAGCGGTAGGAAACAAGGGCAGCAAGGGCGAGCGGTGGGAAACAAGGGCAGCAAGGGCGAGCGGTGGGAAACAAGGGCAGCAAAGGTGAGCGGTGGGAAACAAGGGCAGCAAGGGCGAGCGGTGGGAAACAAGGGCAGCAAGGGCGAGCGGTGGGAAACAAGGGCAGCAAGGGCGATTGGTGGGCAACAAGGGCAGCAAGGGCGAGCGGTGGGAAATAAGGGCAGCAAGGGCGAGCGGTGGGCAACAAGGGCAGCAAGGGCGAGCGGTGGGAAACAAGGGCAGCAAGGGTGAGCGGTGGGAAACAAGGGCAGCAAGGGTGAGCGGTGGGAAACAAGGGCAGCAAGGGCGAGCGGTGGGAAACAAGGGCAGCAAGGGCGAGCGGTGGGAAACAAGGGCAGCAAGGGTGAGCGGGGGAAACAAGGGCAGCAAGGGTGAGCGGTGGGAAACAAGGGCAGCAAGGGTGAGCGGTGGGAAACAAGGGCAGCAAGGGTGAGCGGTGGGAAACAAGGGCAGCAAGGGCGAGCGGTGGGAAACAAGGGCAGCAAGGGTGAGCGGTGGGAAACAAGGGCAGCAAGGGCGAGTGGTGGGAAACAAGGGCAGAAAGGGCGAGCGGTGGGCAACAAGGGCAGCAAGGGCGAGCGGTGGGAAACAAGGGCAGCAAGGGCGAGCGGTGGGAAACAAGGGCAGCAAGGGTGAGCGGTGGGAAACAAGGGCAGCAAGGGCGAGCGGTGGGAAACAAGGGCAGCAAGGGCGAGCGGTGGGAAACAAGGGCAGCAAGGGCGAGCGGTGGGAAACAAGGGCAGTAAGGGCGAGCGGTGGGAAACAAGGGCAGCAAGGGTGAGCGATGGGAAACAAGGGCAGCAAGGGCGAGCGGTGGACAACAAGGGCAGCAAGGGCGAGCGGTGGGAAACAAGGGCAGCAAGGGTGAGCGGTGGGAAACAAGGGCAGCAAGGGTGAGCGGTGGGAAACAAGGGCAGAAAGGGCGAGCGGTGGGCAACAAGGGCAGCAAGGGCGAGCGGTGGGAAACAAGGGCAGCAAGGGCGAGCGGTGGGAAACAAGGGCAGCAAGGGTGAGCGGTGGGAAACAAGGGCAGCAAGGGCGAGCGGTGGGAAACAAGGGCAGCAAGGGTGAGCGGTGGGAAACAATGGCAGCAAAGGCGAGCGGTGGGCAACAAGGGCAGCAAGGGCGAGCGGTGGGAAACAAGGGCAGCAAGGGCGAGCGGTGGGAAACAAGGGCAGCAATGGTGAGCGGTGGGAAACAAGGGCAGCAAGGGCGAGCGGTGGGAAACAAGGGCAGCAAGGGCGAGCGGTGGGAAACAAGGGCAGCAAGGGTGGGCGGTGGGAAACAAGGGCAGCAAGGGCGAGCGGTGGGAAACAAGGGCAGCAAGGGTGAGCGGTGGGAAACAAGGGCAGCAAGGGCGAGCGGTGGGCAACAAGGGCAGCAAGGGTGAGCGGTGGGAAACAAGGGCAGCAAGGGTGAGCGGTGGGAAACAAGGGCAGCAAGGGCGAGCGGTGGGAAACAAGGGCAGCAAGGGTGAGCGGTGGGAAACAAGGGCAGCAAGGGTGAGCGGTGGGAAACAATGGCAGCAAGGGTGAGCGGTGGGAAACAAGGGCAGCAAGGGTGAGCGGTGGGAAACAAGGGCAGCAAGGGTGAGCGGTGGGAAACAAGGGCAGCAAGGGTGAGCGGTGGGAAACAAGGGCAGCAAGGGCGAGCGGTGGGAAACAAGGGCAGCAAGGGTGAGCGGTGGGAAACAAGGGCAGAAAGGGCGAGCGGTGGGCAACAAGGGCAGCAAGGGTGAGCGGTGGGAAACAAGGGCAGAAAGGGCGAGCGGTGGGCAACAAGGGCAGCAAGGGCGAGCGATGGGAAACAATGGCAGCAAGGGCGAGCGGTGGGAAAAAAGGGCAGCAAGGGTGAGCGGTGGGAAACAAGGGCAGCAAGGGCGAGCGGTGGGAAACAAGGGCAGCAAGGGTGAGCGGTGGGAAACAAGGGCAGCAAGGGCGAGCGGTGGGCAACAAGGGCAGCAAGGGCGAGCGGTGGGAAACAAGGGCAGCAAGGGCGAGCGGTGGGAAACAAGGGCAGCAATGGTGAGCGGTGGGAAACAAGGGCAGCAAGGGCGAGCGGTGGGAAACAAGGGCAGCAAGGGCGAGCGGTGGGAAACAAGGGCAGCAAGGGTGAGCGGTGGGAAACAAGGGCAGCAAGGGCGAGCGGTGGGAAACAAGGGCAGCAAGGGTGAGCGGTGGGAAACAAGGGCAGCAAGGGCGAGCGGTGGGCAACAAGGGCAGCAAGGGTGAGCGGTGGGAAACAAGGGCAGCAAGGGTGAGCGGTGGGAAACAAGGGCAGCAAGGGTGAGCGGTGGGAAACAAGGGCAGCAAGGGTGAGCGGTGGGAAACAAGGGCAGCAAGGGTGAGCGGTGGGAAACAAGGGCAGCAAGGGCGAGCGGTGGGAAACAAGGGCAGCAAGGGTGAGCGGTGGGAAACAAGGGCAGCAAGGGCGAGCGGTGGGCAACAAGGGCAGCAAGGGTGAGCGGTGGGAAACAAGGGCAGCAAGGGTGAGCGGTGGGAAACAAGGGCAGCAAGGGTGAGCGGTGGGAAACAAGGGCAGCAAGGGTGAGCGGTGGGAAACAAGGGCAGAAAGGGTGAGCGGTGGGAAACAAGGGCAGCAAGGGCGAGCGGTGGGAAACAAGGGCAGCAAGGGCGAGCGGTGGGAAACAAGGGCAGCAAGGGTGAGCGGTGGGAAACAAGGGCAGCAAGGGTGAGCGGTGGGAAACAAGGGCAGCAAGGGTGAGCGGTGGGAAACAAGGGCAGCAAGGGCGAGCGGTTGGAAACAAGGGCAGCAAGGGTGAGCGGTGGGAAACAAGGGCAGCAAGGGCGAGCGGTGGGCAACAAGGGCAGCAAGGGTGAGCGGTGGGAAACAAGGGCAGCAAGGGTGAGCGGTGGGAAACAAGGGCAGCAAGGTTGAGCGGTGGGAAACAAGGGCAGTAAGGGCGAGCGGTGGGAAACAAGGGCAGCAAGGGCGAGCGGTGGGCAACAAGGGCAGCAAGGGCGAGCGGTGGGAAACAAGGGCAGCAAGGGTGAGCGGTGGGAAACAAGGGCGGCAAGGGTGAGCGGTGGGAAACAAGGGCAGCAAGGGCGAGCGGTAGGCAACAAGGGCAGCAAGGGTGAGCGGTGGGAAACAAGGGCAGCAAGGGCGAGCGGTGGGAAACAGGGGCAGCAAGGGTGAGCGGTGGGAAACAAGGGCAGCAAGGGCAAGCGGTGGGAAACAAGGGCAGGAAGGGCGATCGGTGGGAAACAAGGGCAGGAAGGGTGAGCGGTGGGAAACAAGGGCAGCAAGGGCGAACGGTGGGAAACAAGGGCAGCAAGGGTGAGCGGTGGGAAACAAGGGCAGCAAGGGCGAGCGGTGGGAAACAAGGGCAGCAAGGGTGAGCGGTGGGAAACAAGGGCAGCAAGGGTGAGCGGTGGGAAACAAGGGCAGCAAGGGTGAGCGGTGGGAAACAAGGGCAGCAAGGGTGAGCGGTGGGAAACAAGGGCAGCAAGGGTGAGCGGTGGGAAACAAGGGCAGCAAGGGTGAGCGGTGGGAAACAAGGGCAGCAAGGGCGAGCGGTGGGCAACAAGGGCAGCAAGGGTGAGCGGTGGGAAACAAGGGCAGCAAGGGCGAGCGGTGGGCAACAAGGGCAGCAAGGGCGAGCGGTGGGAAACAAGGGCAGCAAGGGTGAGCGGTGGGAAACAAGGGCAGCAAGGGTGAGCGGTGGGAAACAAGGGCAGAAAGGGCGAGCGGTGGGCAACAAGGGCAGCAAGGGCGAGCGGTGGGAAACAAGGGCAGCAAGGGCGAGCGGTGGGAAACAAGGGCAGCAAAGGTGAGCGGTGGGAAACAAGGGCAGCAAGGGCGAGCGGTGGGAAACAAGGGCAGCAAGGGTGAGCGGTGGGAAATAAGGGCAGCAAGGGCGATCGGTGGGAAACAAGGGCAGCAAGGGTGAGCGGTGGGAAACAAGGGCAGCAAGGGTGAGCTGTGGGAAACAAGGGCAGCAAGGGTGAGCGGTGGGAAACAAGGGCAGCAAGGGTGAGCGGTGGGAAACAAGGGCAGCAAGGGTGAGCGGTGGGAAACAAGGGCAGCAAGGGCGAGCGGTTGGAAACAAGGGCAGCAAGAATGAGCGGTGGGAAACAAGGGCAGCAAGGGCGAGCGGTGGGCAACAAGGGCAGCAAGGGTGAGCGGTGGGAAACAAGGGCAGCAAGGGTGAGCGGTGGGAAACAAGGGCAGCAAGGTTGAGCGGTGGGAAACAAGGGCAGTAAGGGCGATCGGTGGGAAACAAGGGCAGCAAGGGCGAGCGGTGGGCAACAAGGGCAGCAAGGGCGAGCGGTGGGAAACAAGGGCAGCAAGGGTGAGCGGTGGGAAACAAGGGCAGCAAGGGCGAGCGGTTGGAAACAAGGGCAGCAAGGGTGAGCGGTGGGAAACAAGGGCAGCAAGGGCGAGCGGTGGCAAACAAGGGCAGCAAGGGCGAGCGGTGGGAAACAAGGGCAGCAAGGTTGAGCGGTGGGAAACAAGGGCAGCAAGGGCAAGCGGTGGGAAACAAGGGCAGCAAGGGTGAGCGGTGGGAAACAAGGGCAGCAAGGGCGAGCGGTGGGAAACAAGGGCAGCAAGGGCGAGCGGTGGGCAACAAGGGCAGCAAGGGTGAGCGGTGGGAAACAAGGGCAGCGAGGGCGAGCGGTGTGCAACAAGGGCAGCAAGGGCGAGCGGTGGGAAACAAGGGCAGCAAGGGTGAGCGGTGGGAAACAAGGGCAGCAAGGGTGAGCGGTGGGAAACAAGGGCAGAAAGGGCGAGCGGTGGGCAACAAAGGGCAGCAAGGGCGAGCGGTGGGAAACAAGGGCAGCAAGGGCGAGCGGTGGGAAACAAGGGCAGCAAAGGTGAGCGGTGGGAAACAAGGGCAGCAAGGGCGAGCGGTGGGAAACAAGGGCAGCAAGGGTGAGCGGTGGGAAACAAGGGCAGCAAGGGCGATCGGTGGGAAACAAGGGCAGCAAGGGTGAGCGGTGGGAAACAAGGGCAGCAAGGGTGAGCTGTGGGAAACAAGGGCAGCAAGGGTGAGCGGTGGGAAACAAGGGCAACAAGGGTGAGCGGTGGGAAACAAGGGCAGCAAGGGCGAGAGTGGGAAACAAGGGCAGCAAGGGCGATCGGTGGGTAACAAGGGCAGCAAGGGTGAGCGGTGGGAAACAAGGGCAGCAAGGGTGAGCGGTGGGAAACAAGGGCAGCAAGGGTGAGCGGTGGGAAACAAGGGCAGCAAGGGCGAGCGGTTGGAAACAAGGGCAGCAAGGGTGAGCGGTGGGAAACAAGGGCAGCAAGGGCGAGCGGTGGGCAACAAGGGCAGCAAGGGTGAGCGGTGGGAAACAAGGGCAGCAAGGGTGAGCGGTGGGAAACAAGGGCAGCAAGGTTGAGCGGTGGGAAACAAGGGCAGTAAGGGCGAGCGGTGGGAAACAAGGGCAGCAAGGGCGAGCGGTGGGCAACAAGGGCAGCAAGGGCGAGCGGTGGGAAACAAGGGCAGCAAGGGTGAGCGGTGGGAAACAAGGGCAGCAAGGGCGAGCGGTTGGAAACAAGGGCAGCAAGGGCGAGCGGTGGGAAACAAGGGCAGCAAGGGTGAGCGGTGGGAAACAAGGGCAGCAAGGGCGAGCGGTGGGAAACAAGGGCAGCAAGGGCGAGCGGTGGGAAACAAGGGCAGCAAGGGCGAGCGGTGGGAAACAAGGGCAGCAAGGGCGAGCGGTGGGAAACAAGGGCAGCAAGGGTGAGCGGTGGGAAACAAGTGCAGCAAGGGCGCGCGGTGGGCAACAAGGGCAGCAAGGGCGAGCGGTGGGAAACACGGGCAGCAAGGGTGAGCGGTGGGAAACAAGGGCAGCAAGGGTGAGCGGTGGGAAACAAGGGCAGCAAGGGCGAGCGGTGGGCAACAAGGGCAGCAAGGGCGAGCGGTGGGAAACAAGGGCAGCAAGGGCGAGCGGTGGGAAACAAGGGCAGCAAGGGTGAGCGGTGGGAAACAAGGGCAGCAAGGGCGAGCGGTGGGAAACAAGGGCAGCAAGGGTGAGCGGTGGGAAACAAGGGCAGCAAGGGTGAGCGGTGGGAAACAAGGGCAGCAAGGGTGAGCGGTGGGAAACAAGGGCAACAAGGGTGAGCGGTGGGAAACAAGGGCAGCAAGGGTGGGCGGTGGGAAACAAGGGCAGCAAGGGCGATCGGTAGGCAACAAGGGCAGCAAGGGCGAGCGGTGGGAAACAAGGGCAGCAAGGGTGAGCGGTGGGAAACAAGGGCAGC
Organism: Chirona hameri; assembly: GCA_036785665.1. NCBI lineage: Eukaryota > Metazoa > Arthropoda > Thecostraca > Balanomorpha > Balanidae > Chirona > Chirona hameri. The sequence goes on from JAXIVJ010010211.1 coordinate 22,011, forward strand.
AAGGGTGAGCGGTGGGAAACAAGGGCAGCAAGGGTGAGCGGTGGGAAACAAGGGCAGCAAGGGTGAGCGGTGGGAAACAAGGGCAGCAAGGGCGAGCGGTGGGAAACAAGGGCAGCAAGGGTGAGCGGTGGGAAACAAGGGCAGCAAGGGCGAGCGGTGGGCAACAAGGGCAGCAAGGGCGAGCGGTGGGAAACAAGGGCAGCAAGGGCGAGCGGTTGGAAACAAGGGCAGCATGGGTGAGCAGTGGGAAACAAGGGCAGCAAGGGCGAGCGGTGGGAAACAAGGGCAGAAAGGGTGAGCGGTGGGAAACAAGGGCAGCAAGGGTGAGCGGTGGGAAACAAGGGCAGCAAGGGTGAGCGGTGGGAAACAAGGGCAGCAAGGGCGAGCGGTGGGAAACAAGGGCAGCAAGGGCGAGCGGTGGGAAACAAGGGCAGCAAGGGTGAGCGGTGGGAAACAAGGGCAGCAAGGGTGAGCGGTGGGAAACAAGGGCAGCAAGGGTGAGAAGTGGGAAACAAGGGCAGCAACGGTGAGCGGTGGGAAACAAGGGCAGCAAGGGTGATCGGTGGGAAACAAGGGCAGCAAGGGCGAGCGGTGGGAAACAAGGGCAGCAAGGGTGAGCGGTGGGAAACAAGGGCAGCAAGGGTGAGCGGTGGGAAACAAGGGCAGCAAGGGTGAGCGGTGGGAAACAAGGGCAGCAAGGGTGAGCGGTGGGAAACAAGGGCAGCAAGGGCGAGCGGTGGGCAACAAGGGCAGCAAGGGTGAGCGGTGGGAAACAAGGGCAGCAAGGGCGAGCGGTGGGCAACAAGGGCAGCAAGGGCGAGCGGTGGGAAACAAGGGCAGCAATGGTGAGCGGTGGGAAACAAGGGCAGCAAGGGTGAGCGGTGGGAAACAAGGGCAGAAAGGGCGAGCGGTGGGCAACAAAGGGCAGCAAGGGCGAGCGGTGGGAAACAAGGGCAGCAAGGGCGAGCGGTGGGAAACAAGGGCAGCAAAGGTGAGCGGTGGGAAACAAGGGCAGCAAGGGCGAGCGGTGGGAAACAAGGGCAGCAAGGGTGAGCGGTGGGAAACAAGGGCAGCAAGGGCGATCGGTGGGAAACAAGGGCAGCAAGGGTGAGCGGTGGGAAACAAGGGCAGCAAGGGTGAGCTGTGGGAAACAAGGGCAGCAAGGGTGAGCGGTGGGAAACAAGGGCAACAAGGGTGAGCGGTGGGAAACAAGGGCAGCAAGGGCGAGAGTGGGAAACAAGGGCAGCAAGGGCGATCGGTGGGTAACAAGGGCAGCAAGGGTGAGCGGTGGGAAACAAGGGCAGCAAGGGTGAGCGGTGGGAAACAAGGGCAGCAAGGGTGAGCGGTGGGAAACAAGGGCAGCAAGGGCGAGCGGTTGGAAACAAGGGCAGCAAGGGTGAGCGGTGGGAAACAAGGGCAGCAAGGGCGAGCGGTGGGCAACAAGGGCAGCAAGGGTGAGCGGTGGGAAACAAGGGCAGCAAGGGTGAGCGGTGGGAAACAAGGGCAGCAAGGTTGAGCGGTGGGAAACAAGGGCAGTAAGGGCGAGCGGTGGGAAACAAGGGCAGCAAGGGCGAGCGGTGGGCAACAAGGGCAGCAAGGGCGAGCGGTGGGAAACAAGGGCAGCAAGGGTGAGCGGTGGGAAACAAGGGCAGCAAGGGCGAGCGGTTGGAAACAAGGGCAGCAAGGGTGAGCGGTGGGAAACAAGGGCAGCAAGGGCGAGCGGTGGGAAACAAGGGCAGCAAGGGCGAGCGGTGGGAAACAAGGGCAGCAAGGTTGAGCGGTGGGAAACAAGGGCAGCAAGGGCGAGCGGTGGGAAACAAGGGCAGCAAGGGTGAGCGGTGGGAAACAAGGGCAGCAAGGGCGAGCGGTGGGAAACAAGGGCAGCAAGGGTGAGAGGTGGGAAACAAGGGCAGCAAGGGCGAGTAGTGGGAAACAAGGGCAGCAAGGGCGAGCGAAGGGCAACAAGGGCAGCAAGGGCGAGCGGTGGGAAACAAGGGCAGCAAGGGCGAGCGGTGGGAAACAAGGGCAGCAAGGGTGAGCGGTGGGAAACAAGGGCAGCAAGGGCGAGCGGTGGGAAACAAGGGCAGCAAGGGCGAGCGGTGGGAAACAAGGGCAGCAAGGGCGAGCGGTGGGAAACAAGGGCAGCAAGGGTGAGCGGTGGGAAACAAGGGCAACAATGGTGAGCGGTGGGAAACAAGGGCAGCAAGGGTGGGCGGTGGGAAACAAGGGCAGCAAGGGCGATCGGTAGGCAACAAGGGCAGCAAGGGCGAGCGGTGGGAAACAAGGGCAGCAAGGGTGAGCGGTGGGAAACAAGGGCAGCAAGGAGTGAGCGGTGGGAAACAAGGGCAGCAAGGGTGAGCGGTGGGAAACAAGGGCAGCAAGGGTGAGCGGTGGGAAACAAGGGCAGCAAGGGCGAGCGGTGGGAAACAAGGGCAGCAAAAGGTTGAGCGGTGGGAAACAAGTGGCAGCAAGGGCGAGCGGTGGGAAACAAGGGCAGCAAGGGTGAGCGGTGGGAAACAAGGGCAGCAAGGGCGATCGGTGGGAAACAAGGGCAGCAAGGGTGAGCGGTGGGAAACAAGGGCAGCAAGGGTGAGCTGTGGGAAACAAGGGCAGCAAGGGTGTGCGGTGGGGAAACAAGGGCAACAAGGGTGAGCGGTGGGAAACATGGGCAGCAAGGGCGAGAGTGGGAAACAAGGGCAGCAAGGGCGATCGGTGGGAAACAAGGGCAGCAAGGGCGAGCGTGTGGGCAACAAGGGCAGCAAGGGCGAGCGGTGGGAAACAAGGGCAGCAAGGGCAAGCGGTGGGAAACAAGGGCAGGAAGGGCGATCGGTGGGAAACAAGGGCAGCAAGGGTGAGCTGGTGGGAAACAAGGGCAGCAAGGGCGAGCGGTGGGAAACAAGGGCAGCAAGGGTGAGCGGTGGGAAACAAGGGCAGCAAGGGCGAGCGGTGGGAAACAAGGGCAGCAAGGGTGAGCGGTGGGAAACAAGGGCAGCAAGGGTGAGCGGTGGGAAACAAGGGCAGCAAGGGTGAGCGGTGGGAAACAAGGGCAGCAAGGGTGAGAAGTGGGAAACAAGGGCAGCAACGGTGAGCGGTGGGAAACAAGGGCAGCAAGGGTGATCGGTGGGAAACAAGGGCAGCAAGGGCGAGCGGTGGGAAACAAGGGCAGCAAGGGTGAGCGGTGGGAAACAAGGGCAGCAAGGGTGAGCGGTGGGAAACAAGGGCAGCAAGGGTGAGCGGTGGGAAACAAGGGCAGCAAGGGCGAGCGGTGGGAAACAAGGGCAGCAAGGGCGAGCGGTGGGAAACAAGGGCAGCAAAGGTGAGCGGTGGGAAACAAGGGCAGCAAGGGCGAGCGGTGGGAAACAAGGGCAGCAAGGGTGAACGGTGGGAAACAAGGGCAGCAAGGGCGATCGGTGGGAAACAAGGGCAGCAAGGGTGAGCGGTGGGAAACAAGGGCAGCAAGGGTGAGCTGTGGGAAACAAGGGCAGCAAGGGTGAGCGGTGGGAAACAAGGGCAACAAGGGTGAGCGGTGGGAAACAAGGGCAGCAAGGGCGAGAGTGGGAAACAAGGGCAGCAAGGGCGATCGGTGGGTAACAAGGGCAGCAAGGGTGAGCGGTGGGAAACAAGGGCAGCAAGGGTGAGCGGTGGGAAACAAGGGCAGCAAGGGTGAGCGGTGGGAAACAAGGGCAGCAAGGGCGAGCGGTTGGAAACAAGGGCAGCAAGGGTGAGCGGTGGGAAACAAGGGCAGCAAGGGCGAGCGGTGGGCAACAAGGGCAGCAAGGGTGAGCGGTGGGAAACAAGGGCAGCAAGGGTGAGCGGTGGGAAACAAGGGCAGCAAGGTTGAGCGGTGGGAAACAAGGGCAGTAAGGGCGAGCGGTGGGAAACAAGGGCAGCAAGGGCGAGCGGTGGGCAACAAGGGCAGCAAGGGCGAGCGGTGGGAAACAAGGGCAGCAAGGGTGAGCGGTGGGAAACAAGGGCAGCAAGGGCGAGCGGTTGGAAACAAGGGCAGCAAGGGCGAGCGGTGGGAAACAAGGGCAGCAAGGGTGAGCGGTGGGAAACAAGGGCAGCAAGGGCGAGCGGTGGGAAACAAGGGCAGCAAGGGCGAGCGGTGGGAAACAAGGGCAGCAAGGGCGAGCGGTGGGAAACAAGGGCAGCAAGGGCGAGCGGTGGTAAACAAGGGCAGCAAGGGTGAGCGGTGGGAAACAAGTGCAGCAAGGGCGCGCGGTGGGCAACAAGGGCAGCAAGGGCGAGCGGTGGGAAACACGGGCAGCAAGGGTGAGCGGTGGGAAACAAGGGCAGCAAGGGTGAGCGGTGGGAAACAAGGGCAGCAAGGGCGAGCGGTGGGCAACAAGGGCAGCAAGGGCGAGCGGTGGGAAACAAGGGCAGCAAGGGCGAGCGGTGGGAAACAAGGGCAGCAAGGGTGAGCGGTGGGAAACAAGGGCAGCAAGGGCGAGCGGTGGGAAACAAGAGCAGCAAGGGTGAGCGGTGGGAAACAAGGGCAGCAAGGGTGAGCGGTGGGAAACAAGGGCAGCAAGGGTGAGCGGTGGGAAACAAGGGCAACAAGGGTGAGCGGTGGGAAACAAGGGCAGCAAGGGTGGGCGGTGGGAAACAAGGGCAGCAAGGGCGATCGGTAGGCAACAAGGGCAGCAAGGGCGAGCGGTGGGAAACAAGGGCAGCAAGGGTGAGCGGTGGGAAACAAGGGCAGCAAGGGTGAGCGGTGGGAAACAAGGGCAGCAAGGGTGAGCGGTGGGAAACAAGGGCAGCAAGGGTGAGCGGTGGGAAACAAGGGCAGCAAGGGCGAGCGGTGGGAAACAAGGGCAGCAAGGGTGAGCGGTGGGAAACAAGGGCAGCAAGGGCGAGCGGTGGGAAACAAGGGCAGCAAGGGCGAGCGGTGGGAAACAAGGGCAGCAAGGTTGAGCGGTGGGAAACAAGGGCAGCAAGGGCGAGCGGTGGGAAACAAGGGCAGCAAGGGTGAGCGGTGGGAAACAAGGGCAGCAAGGGCGAGCGGTGGGAAACAAGGGCAGCAAGGGTGAGAGGTGGGAAACAAGGGCAGCAAGGGCGAGTAGTGGGAAACAAGGGCAGCAAGGGCGAGCGAAGGGCAACAAGGGCAGCAAGGGCGAGCGGTGGGAAACAAGGGCAGCAAGGGCGAGCGGTGGGAAACAAGGGCAGCAAGGGTGAGCGGTGGGAAACAAGGGCAGCAAGGGCGAGCGGTGGGAAACAAGGGCAGCAAGGGCGAGCGGTGGGAAACAAGGGCAGCAAGGGCGAGCGGTGGGAAACAAGGGCAGCAAGGGTGAGCGGTGGGAAACAAGGGCAACAATGGTGAGCGGTGGGAAACAAGGGCAGCAAGGGTGGGCGGTGGGAAACAAGGGCAGCAAGGGCGATCGGTAGGCAACAAGGGCAGCAAGGGCGAGCGGTGGGAAACAAGGGCAGCAAGGGTGAGCGGTGGGAAACAAGGGCAGCAAGGGTGAGCGGTGGGAAACAAGGGCAGCAAGGGTGAGCGGTGGGAAACAAGGGCAGCAAGGGTGAGCGGTGGGAAACAAGGGCAGCAAGGGCGAGCGGTGGGAAACAAGGGCAGCAAAGGTGAGCGGTGGGAAACAAGGGCAGCAAGGGCGAGCGGTGGGAAACAAGGGCAGCAAGGGTGAGCGGTGGGAAACAAGGGCAGCAAGGGCGATCGGTGGGAAACAAGGGCAGCAAGGGTGAGCGGTGGGAAACAAGGGCAGCAAGGGTGAGCTGTGGGAAACAAGGGCAGCAAGGGTGAGCGGTGGGAAACAAGGGCAACAAGGGTGAGCGGTGGGAAACAAGGGCAGCAAGGGCGAGAGTGGGAAACAAGGGCAGCAAGGGCGATCGGTGGGAAACAAGGGCAGCAAGGGCGAGCGGTGGGCAACAAGGGCAGCAAGGGCGAGCGGTGGGAAACAAGGGCAGCAAGGGCAAGCGGTGGGAAACAAGGGCAGGAAGGGCGATCGGTGGGAAACAAGGGCAGCAAGGGTGAGCGGTGGGAAACAAGGGCAGCAAGGGCGAGCGGTGGGAAACAAGGGCAGCAAGGGTGAGCGGTGGGAAACAAGGGCAGCAAGGGCGAGCGGTGGGAAACAAGGGCAGCAAGGGTGAGCGGTGGGAAACAAGGGCAGCAAGGGTGAGCGGTGGGAAACAAGGGCAGCAAGGGTGAGCGGTGGGAAACAAGGGCAGCAAGGGTGAGAAGTGGGAAACAAGGGCAGCAACGGTGAGCGGTGGGAAACAAGGGCAGCAAGGGTGATCGGTGGGAAACAAGGGCAGCAAGGGCGAGCGGTGGGAAACAAGGGCAGCAAGGGTGAGCGGTGGGAAACAAGGGCAGCAAGGGTGAGCGGTGGGAAACAAGGGCAGCAAGGGTGAGCGGTGGGAAACAAGGGCAGCAAGGGCGAGCGGTGGGAAACAAGGGCAGCAAGGGCGAGCGGTGGGAAACAAGGGCAGCAAAGGTGAGCGGTGGGAAACAAGGGCAGCAAGGGCGAGCGGTGGGAAACAAGGGCAGCAAGGGTGAACGGTGGGAAACAAGGGCAGCAAGGGCGATCGGTGGGAAACAAGGGCAGCAAGGGTGAGCGGTGGGAAACAAGGGCAGCAAGGGTGAGCTGTGGGAAACAAGGGCAGCAAGGGTGAGCGGTGGGAAACAAGGGCAACAAGGGTGAGCGGTGGGAAACAAGGGCAGCAAGGGCGAGAGTGGGAAACAAGGGCAGCAAGGGCGATCGGTGGGTAACAAGGGCAGCAAGGGTGAGCGGTGGGAAACAAGGGCAGCAAGGGTGAGCGGTGGGAAACAAGGGCAGCAAGGGTGAGCGGTGGGAAACAAGGGCAGCAAGGGCGAGCGGTTGGAAACAAGGGCAGCAAGGGTGAGCGGTGGGAAACAAGGGCAGCAAGGGCGAGCGGTGGGCAACAAGGGCAGCAAGGGTGAGCGGTGGGAAACAAGGGCAGCAAGGGTGAGCGGTGGGAAACAAGGGCAGCAAGGTTGAGCGGTGGGAAACAAGGGCAGTAAGGGCGAGCGGTGGGAAACAAGGGCAGCAAGGGCGAGCGGTGGGCAACAAGGGCAGCAAGGGCGAGCGGTGGGAAACAAGGGCAGCAAGGGTGAGCGGTGGGAAACAAGGGCAGCAAGGGCGAGCGGTTGGAAACAAGGGCAGCAAGGGCGAGCGGTGGGAAACAAGGGCAGCAAGGGTGAGCGGTGGGAAACAAGGGCAGCAAGGGCGAGCGGTGGGAAACAAGGGCAGCAAGGGCGAGCGGTGGGAAACAAGGGCAGCAAGGGCGAGCGGTGGGAAACAAGGGCAGCAAGGGCGAGCGGTGGTAAACAAGGGCAGCAAGGGTGAGCGGTGGGAAACAAGTGCAGCAAGGGCGCGCGGTGGGCAACAAGGGCAGCAAGGGCGAGCGGTGGGAAACACGGGCAGCAAGGGTGAGCGGTGGGAAACAAGGGCAGCAAGGGTGAGCGGTGGGAAACAAGGGCAGCAAGGGCGAGCGGTGGGCAACAAGGGCAGCAAGGGCGAGCGGTGGGAAACAAGGGCAGCAAGGGCGAGCGGTGGGAAACAAGGGCAGCAAGGGTGAGCGGTGGGAAACAAGGGCAGCAAGGGCGAGCGGTGGGAAACAAGAGCAGCAAGGGTGAGCGGTGGGAAACAAGGGCAGCAAGGGTGAGCGGTGGGAAACAAGGGCAGCAAGGGTGAGCGGTGGGAAACAAGGGCAACAAGGGTGAGCGGTGGGAAACAAGGGCAGCAAGGGTGGGCGGTGGGAAACAAGGGCAGCAAGGGCGATCGGTAGGCAACAAGGGCAGCAAGGGCGAGCGGTGGGAAACAAGGGCAGCAAGGGTGAGCGGTGGGAAACAAGGGCAGCAAGGGTGAGCGGTGGGAAACAAGGGCAGCAAGGGTGAGCGGTGGGAAACAAGGGCAGCAAGGGTGAGCGGTGGGAAACAAGGGCAGCAAGGGCGAGCGGTGGGAAACAAGGGCAGCAAGGGTGAGCGGTGGGAAACAATGGCAGCAAGGGCGAGCGGTGGGCAACAAGGGCAGCAAGGGCGAGCGGTGGGAAACAAGGGCAGCAAGGGCGAGCGGTTGGAAACAAGGGCAGCATGGTGAGCAGTGGGAAACAAGGGCAGCAAGGGCGAGCGGTGGGAAACAAGGGCAGAAAGGGTGAGCGGTGGGAAACAAGGGCAGCAAGGGTGAGCGGTGGGAAACAAGGGCAGCAAGGGTGAGCGGTGGGAAACAAGGGCAGCAAGGGTGAGCGGTGGGAAACAAGGGCAGCAAGGGCGAGCGGTGGGAAACAAGGGCAGCAAGGGCGAGCGGTGGAAAACAAGGGCAGCAAGGGTGAGCGGTGGGAAACAAGGGCAGCAAGGGTGAGCGGTGGGAAACAAGGGCAGCAACGGTGAGCGGTGGGAAACAAGGGCAGCAAGGGTGATCGGTGGGAAACAAGGGCAGCAAGGGCGAGCGGTGGGAAACAAGGGCAGCAAGGGTGAGCGGTGGGAAACAAGGGCAGCAAGGGTGAGCGGTGGGAAACAAGGGCAGCAAGGGTGAGGAGTGGGAAACAAGGGCAGCAAGGGTGAGCGGTGGGAAACAAGGGCAGCAAGGGCGAGCGGTGGGCAACAAGGGCAGCAAGGGTGAGCGGTGGGAAACAAGGGCAGCAAGGGCGAGCGGTGGGCAACAAGGGCAGCAAGGGCGAGCGGTGGGAAACAAGGGCAGCAAGGGTGAGCGGTGGGAAACAAGGGCAGCAAGGGTGAGCGGTGGGAAACAAGGGCAGAAAGGGCGAGCGGTGGGCAACAAAGGGCAGCAAGGGCGAGCGGTGGGAAACAAGGGCAGCAAGGGCGAGCGGTGGGAAACAAGGGCAGCAAAGGTGAGCGGTGGGAAACAAGGGCAGCAAGGGCGAGCGGTGGGAAACAAGGGCAGCAAGGTTGAGCGGTGGGAAACAAGGGCAGCAAGGGCGATCGGTGGGAAACAAGGGCAGCAAGGGTGAGCGGTGGGAAACAAGGGCAGCAAGGGTGAGCTGTGGGAAACAAGGGCAGCAAGGGTGAGCGGTGGGAAACAAGGGCAACAAGGGTGAGCGGTGGGAAACAAGGGCAGCAAGGGCGAGAGTGGGAAACAAGGGCAGCAAGGGCGATCGGTGGGTAACAAGGGCAGCAAGGGTGAGCGGTGGGAAACAAGGGCAGCAAGGGTGAGCGGTGGGAAACAAGGGCAGCAAGGGTGAGCGGTGGGAAACAAGGGCAGCAAGGGCGAGCGGTTGGAAACAAGGGCAGCAAGGGTGAGCGGTGGGAAACAAGGGCAGCAAGGGCGAGCGGTGGGCAACAAGGGCAGCAAGGGTGAGCGGTGGGAAACAAGGGCAGCAAGGGTGAGCGGTGGGAAACAAGGGCAGCAAGGTTGAGCGGTGGGAAACAAGGGCAGTAAGGGCGAGCGGTGGGAAACAAGGGCAGCAAGGGCGAGCGGTGGGCAACAAGGGCAGCAAGGGCGAGCGGTGGGAAACAAGGGCAGCAAGGGTGAGCGGTGGGAAACAAGGGCAGCAAGGGCGAGCGGTTGGAAACAAGGGCAGCAAGTGTGAGCGGTGGGAAACAAGGGCAGCAAGGGCGAGCGGTGGGAAACAAGGGCAGCAAGGGCGAGCGGTGGGAAACAAGGGCGGCAAGGGTGAGTGGTGGGAAACAAGGGCAGCAAGGGCGAGCGGTGGGCAACAAGGGCAGCAAGGGCGAGCGGTGGGAAACAAGGGCAGGAAGGGCGAGCGGTGGGAAACAAGGGCAGCAAGGGTGAGCGGTGGTAAACAAGGGCAGCAAGGGCGAGCGGTGGGAAACAAGGGCAGCAAGGGCGAGCGGTGGGAAACAAGGGCAGCAAGGGTGAGCGGTGAGAAACAAAGGCAGCAAGGGTGAGCGGTGGGAAACAAGGGCAGCAAGGGCGAGCGGTGGGCAACAAGGGCAGCAAGGGCGAGCGGTGGGAAACAAGGGCAGCAAGGGCGAGTGGTGGGAAACAAGGGCAGCAAGGGCGAGCGGTGGGCAACAAGGGCAGCAAGGGCGAGCGGTGGGAAACAAGGGCAGCAAGGGCGAGCGGTGGGCAACAAGGGCAGCAAGGGCGAGCGGTGGGAAACAAGGGCAGCAAGGGCGACTGTTTGGAAACAAGGGCAGCAAGGGCGAGCGGTGGGCAACAAGGGCAGCAAGGGCGAACTGTGGGACACAAGGGCAGCAAGGGCGAGCGGTGGGAAACAAGGGCAGCAAGGGCGAGCGGTGGGAAACAAGGGCAGCATGGGTGAGCGGTGGGAAACAAGGGCAGCATGGGCGATCGGTGGGCAACAAGGGCAGCAAGGGTGAGCGGTGGGAAACATGGGCAGCAAGGGCGAGCGGTGGGAAACAAGGGCAGCAAGGGCGAGCGGTGGGAAACAAGGGCAGCAAGGGCGAGCGGTGGGAAACAAGGGCAGCAAGGGTGAGCAGTGGGAAACAAGGGCAGCAAGGGTGAGCGGTGGGAAACAAGGGCAGCAAGGGTGAGCGGTGGGAAACAAGGGCAGCAAGGGTGAGCGGTGGGAAACAAGGGCAGCAAGGGTGAGCGGTGGGAAACAAGGGCAGCAAGGGTGAGCGGTGGGAAACAAGGGCAGCAAGGGCGAGCGGTGGGAAACAAGGGCAGCAAGGGCGAGCGGTGGGAAACAAGGGCAGCAAGGGTGAGCGGTGGGAAACAAGGGCAGCAAGGGTGAGCGGTGGGAAACAAGGGCAGCAAGGGTGAGCGGTGGGAAACAAGGGCAGCAAGGGTGAGCGGTGGGAAACAAGGGCAGCAAGGGTGAGCGGTGGGAAACAAGGGCAGCAAGGGTGAGCGGTGGGAAACAAGGGCAGCAAGGGTGAGCGGTGGGAAACAAGGGCAGCAAGGGTGAGCGGTGGGAAACAAGGGCAGCAAGGGCGAGCGGTGGGAAACAAGGGCAGCAAGGGCGATCGGTGGGCAACAAGGGCAGCAAGGGTGAGCGGTGGGAAACAAGGGCAGCAAGGGTGAGCGGTGGGAAACAAGGGCAGCAAGGGTGGGCGGTGGGAAACAAGGGCAGCAAGGGCGATCGGTGGGCAACAAGGGAAGCAAGGGCGAGCGGTGGGAAACAAGGGCAGCAAGGGTGAGCGGTGGGCAACAAGGGCAGCAAGGGCGAGCGGTGGGAAACAAGGGCAGCAAGGGTGAGCGGTGGGAAACAAGGGCAGCAAGGGTGAGCGGTGGGAAACAAGGGCAGCAAGGGCGATCGGTGGGCAACAAGGGCAGCAAGGGCGAGCGGTGGGAAACAAGGGCAGCAAGGGTGAGCGGTGGGAAACAAGGGCAGCAAGGGTGAGCGGTGGGAAACAAGGGCAGCAAGGGTGAGCGGTGGGAAACAAGGGCAGCAAGGGTGAGCGGTGGGAAACAAGGGCAGCAAGGGTGAGCGGTGGGAAACAAGGGCAGCAAGGGTGAGCGGTGGGAAACAAGGGCAGCAAGGGCGATCGGTGGGCAACAAGGGCAGCAAGGGCGATCGGTGGGCAACAAGGGCAGCAAGGGTGAGCGGTGGGAAACAAGGGCAGCAAGGGTGATCGGTGGGCAACAAGGGCAGCAAGGGCGATCGGTGGGCAACAAGGGCAGCAAGGGTGAGCGGTGGGAAACAAGGGCAGCAAGGTTGAGCGGTGGGAAACAAGGGCAGCAAGGGTGAGCGGTGGGAAACAAGGGCAGCAAGGGCGAGCGGTGGGAAACAAGGGCAGCAAGGGCGAGCGGTGGGAAACAAGGGCAGCAAGGGCGAGAGGTGGGAAACAAGGGCAGCAAGGGTGAGCGGTGGGAAACAAGGGCAGCAAGGGTGAGCGGTGGGAAACAAGGGCAGCAAGGGTGAGCGGTGGGAAACAAGGGCAGCAAGGGTGAGCGGTGGGAAACAAGGGCAGCAAGGGTGAGCGGTGGGAAACAAGGGCAGCAAGGTTGAGCGGTGGGAAACAAGGGCAGCAAGGGTGAGCGGTGGGAAACAAGGGCAGCAAGGGTGAGCGGTGGGAAACAAGGGCAGCAAGGGTGAGCGGTGGGAAACAAGGGCAGCCAGGGTGAGCGGTGGGAAACAAGGGCAGCAAGGGTGAGCAGTGGGAAACAAGGGCAGCAAGGGTGAGCGGTGGGAAACAAGGGCAGCAAGGGTGGGCGGTGGGAAACAAGGGCAGCAAGGGTGAGCGGTGGGAAACAAGGGCAGCAAGGGTGAGCGGTGGGAAACAAGGGCAGCAAGGGTGAGCGGTGGGAAACAAGGGCAGCAGGGTGAGCGGTGGGAAACAAGGGCAGCAAGGGTGAGCGGTGGGAAACAAGGGCAGCAATGGTGAGCGGTGGGAAACAAGGGCAGCAAGGGCGATCGGTGGGCAACAAGGGCAGCAAGGGTGAGCGGTGGGAAACAAGGGCAGCAAGGGTGAGCGGTGGGAAACAAGGGCAGCAAGGGTGATCGGTGGGCAACAAGGGCAGCAAGGGCGATCGTTGGGCAACAAGGGCAGCAAGGGTGAGCGGTGGGAAACAAGGGCAGCAAGGGTGAGCGGTGGGAAACAAGGGCAGCAAGGGTGAGCGGTGGGAAACAAGGGCAGCAAGGGCGAGCGGTGGGAAACAAGGGCAGCAAGGGCGAGCAGTGGGAAACAAGGGCAGCAAGGGCGAGCGGTGGGAAACAAGGGCAGCAAGGGTGAGCGGTGGGAAACAAGGGCAGCAAGGGTGAGCGGTGGGAAACAAGGGCAGCAAGGGTGAGCGGTGGGAAACAAGGGCAGCAAGGGTGAGCGGTGGGAAACAAGGGCAGCAAGGGTGAGCGGTGGGAAATAAGGGCAGCAAGGGCGGCGGCGAACGACTGTGCATAGAGGGCGATCTGGCACTTGCGGGCTTCATCAGAGTTTGCTATAGATTCCAGTCCGACACAGCCATGCACCAATACGAGGCCAAGCTTTCTGGGTTTGTTATGATTGGTTGTACATATTAACATTATGTTATGTAATATGTAAGTCTTAGCCATTTCGGGTATTTTATTTGAACAGTTTCGTAAAACATTGTTAGCCCATTGCATTAGGATTAGCACATGAAATAAACGAACCGATGTCGCCCAGCATAATCCGGCATATTTCGCATAGGTTCTGTCGAATTTCACTTGATTCCGACTAGACTTGGCTTGGCTGTGAGGTGCCAGAAGCTGCTTGTGATTGCGCAATGACTCCAAGCTGTGGCTGTTTGGAAGGAGTGGGAGAGAATCCTGGCTGCGCCACTGATGAGTAATGCTGATGATTTATGCAGAGCACGCCGGCAATGTCGTAAGGCTGCGCCGTGCCGTTCTTGAAGACCGCTAGGAAATGGAGATGGGGCCTTGTCACATGAGATGGGAGGGCCCAGATCTGGTCAGCTGCCGACCGATCTGCAGCGCCGCATCAGATGGGAGGGCTGCACAGATCTGGTCAGCTGCCGACCGATCTGCAGCGCCGCATCAGATGGGAGGGCTGCACAGATCTGGTCAGCTGCCGACCGATCTGCAGCGCCGCATCAGATGGGAGGGCCCAGATCTCGTCAGCTGCCGACCGATCTGCAGCGCCGCATCAGATGGGAGGGCTGCACAGATCTGGTCAGCTGCCGACCGATATGCAGCGCCGCATCAGATGGGATGGCTGCACAGATCTCGTCAGCTGCCGACCGATCTGCAGCGCCGCATCAGATGGGAGGGCACAGATCTCGTCAGCTGCCGACCGATCTGCAGCGCCGCATCAGATGGGAGGGCCCAGATCTCGTCAGCTGCCGACCGATCTTTAGCGCCGCATCAGATGGGAGGGCACAGATCTGGTCAGCTGCCGACCGATCTGCAGCGCCGCATCAGATGGGAGGGCTGCACAGATCTGGTCAGCTGCCGACCGATCTGCAGCGCCGGATCAGATGGGATGGCTGCACAGATCTCGTCAGCTGCCGACCGATCTGCAGCGCCGCATCAGATGGGAGGGCACAGATCTCGTCAGCTGCCGACCGATCTGCAGCGCCGCATCAGATGGGAGGGCCCAGATCTCGTCAGCTGCCGACCGATCTGCAGCGCCGCATCAGATGGGAGGGCTGCACAGATCTGGTCAGCTGCCGACCGATCTGCAGCGCCGGATCAGATGGGATGGCTTCACAGATCTCGTCAGTTGCCGACCGATCTGCAGCGCCGCATCAGATGGGAGGGCACAGATCTCGTCAGCTGTTGACCGATCTGCAGCGCCTCATCAGATGGGAGGGCTGCACAGATCTCGTCAGCTGCCGACCGATCTGCAGCGCCGCATCAGATGGGAGGGCACAGATCTGGTCAGCTGCCGACCGATCTGCAGCGCCGCATCAGATGGGAGGGCACATATCTGGTCAGCTGCCGACCGATCTGCAGCGCCGCATCAGATGGGAGGGCACAGATCTGGGCAGCTGCCGACCGATCTGCAGTGCCGCATCAGATGGGAGGGCCCAGATCTGGTCAGCTGCCGATCGATCTGCAGCGCCGCATCAAATGGGAGGGCTGCACAGATCTGGTTAGCTGCCGACCGATCTGCAGCTCCGCATCTCAAGTGGCGGCGGAATCATGTGCTCTCTTTCTCATATCAGCGTCCAGAAGCCTGACGACAGGTCTGCCGGACGGCCGAGCCGGAAGCCTCGAGACGCGGCGGCTGCGGCTCTTGACGAACCTACCTGATGGACACCAGCCGGCGGTAGATATGGCTGGTTTTGAACCTACCTGATGGACACCAGCCGGCGGTAGATATGGCTGGTTTTGAACCTACCTGATGGACACCAGCCGGCGGTAGATATGGCTGGTTTTGAACCTACCTGATGGACACCAGCCGGCGGTAGATATGGCTGGTTTTGAACCTACCTGATGGACACCAGCCGGCGGTAGATATGGCTGGTTTTGAACCTACCTGATGGACACCAGCCGGCGGTAGATATGGCTGGTTTTGAACCTACCTGATGGACACCAGCCGGCGGTAGATATGGCTGGTTTTGAACCTACCTGATGGACACCAGCCGGCGGTAGATATGGCTGGTTTTGAACCTACCTGATGGACACCAGCCGGCGGTAGATATGGCTGGTTTTGAACCTACCAGATGGACACCAGCCGGCGGTAGATATGGCTGGTTTTGAACCTACCTGATGGACACCAGCCGGCGGTAGATATGGCTGGTTTTGAACCTACCTGATGGACACCAGCCGGCGGTAGATATGGCTGGTTTTGAACCTACCTGATGGACACCAGCCGGCGGTAGATATGGCTGGTTTTGAACCTACCTGATGGACACCAGCCGGCGGTAGATATGGCTGGTTTTGAACCTACCTGATGGACACCAGCCGGCGGTAGATATGGCTGGTTTTGAACCTACCTGATGGACACCAGCCGGCGGTAGATATGGCTGGTTTTGAACCTACCTGATGGACACCAGCCGGCGGTAGATATGGCTGGTTTTGAACCTACCTGATGGACACCAGCCGGCGGTAGATATGGCTGGTTTTGAACCTACCTGATGGACACCAGCCGGCGGTAGATATGGCTGGTTTTGAACCTACCTGATGGACACCAGCCGGCGGTAGATATGGCTGGTTTTGAACCTACCTGATGGACACCAGCCGGCGGTAGATATGGCTGGTTTTGAACCTACCTGATGGACACCAGCCGGCGGTAGATATGGCTGGTTTTGAACCTACCTGATGGACACCAGCCGGCGGTAGATATGGCTGGTTTTGAACCTACCTGATGGACACCAGCCGGCGGTAGATATGGCTGGTTTTGAACCTACCTGATGGACACCAGCCGGCGGTAGATATGGCTGGTTTTGAACCTACCTGATGGACACCAGCCGGCGGTAGATATGGCTGGTTTTGAACCTACCTGATGGACACCAGCCGGCGGTAGATATGGCTGGTTTTGAACCTACCTGATGGACACCAGCCGGCGGTAGATATGGCTGGTTTTGAACCTACCTGATGGACACCAGCCGGCGGTAGATATGGCTGGTTTTGAACCTACCTGATGGACACCAGCCGGCGGTAGATATGGCTGGTTTTTAACTTACCTGATGGACACCAGCCGGCGGTAGATATCATATGGCTGGTTTTGCATGCATCCTTTGTCTCAATTTGCACACTGCCGGACACGTTGAGACGATGCCGACTGTGGGCGGTCTGGCACTGGCGGCGGTCTGGCACTTGCGGGCTTCATCAGAGTTTGCTATAGATTCCAGTCCGACACAGCCATGCACCAATACGAGGCCAAGCTTTCTGGGTTTGTTATGATTGGTTGTACATATTAACATTATGTTATGTAATATGTAAGTCTTAGCCATTTCGGGTATTTTATTTGAACAGTTTCGTAAAACATTGTTAGCCCATTGCATTAGGATTAGCACATGAAATAAACGAACCGATGTCGCCCAGCATAATCCGGCATATTTCGCATAGGTTCTGTCGAATTTCACTTGATTCCGACTAGACTTGGCTTGGCTGTGAGGTGCCAAAAGCTGCTTGTGATTGCGCAATGACTCCAAGCTGTGGCTGTTTGGAAGGAGTGGGAGAGAATCCTGGCTGCGCCACTGATGAGTAATGCTGATGATTTATTAGTGACACCTGATGGCCGATGATTTATTAGTGACACCTGATGGCTGATGATTTTTATTAGTGTCACCTGATGGCCGATGATTTATTAGTGACACCTGATGGCCGCTGATTGATTAGTGTCACCTGATGAGCGATGATTGATTAGTGTCACCTGATGGCCGATGATTGATTAGTGTCACCTGATGAGCGATGATTGATTAGTGTCACCTGATGGCCGATGATTGATTAGTGTCATCTGATGGCCGATGATTGATTAGTGTCACCTGATGAGCGATGATTGATTAGTGTCACCTGATGGCCGATGGTTGATTAGTATCACCTGATGAGCGATGATTGATTAGTGTCACTTGATGAGCGATATTTGATTAGTGTCACCTGATGGCCGATGATTGATTAGTGTCACCTGATGAGCGATGATTGATTAGTGTCACTTGATGAGCGATGATTTATTAGTGTCATCTGATGGCCGATGATTGATTAGTTTCACCTGATGAGCGATGATTGATTAGTGTCACCTGATGGCCGATGATTGATTAGTATCACCTGATGAGCGATGATTGATTAGTGTCACCTGATGGCCGATGATTGATTAGTGTCATCTGATGGCCGATGATTGATTAGTGTCACCTGATGAGCGATGATTGATTAGTGTCACCTGATGGCCGATGATTGATTAGTATCACCTGATGAGCGATGATTGATTAGTGTCACCTGATGAGCGATATTTGATTAGTGTCAGCTGATGGGCCGATGATTGATTAGTATCACCTGATGAGCGATGATTGATTAGTATCACCTGATGAGCGATGATTGATTAGTGTCACCTGATGAGCGATGATTGATTAGTGTCACCTGATGGCCGATGATTGATTAGTATCACCTGATGAGCGATGATTGATTAGTGTCACTTGATGAGCGATATTTGATTAGTGTCAGCTGATGGGCCGATGATTGATTAGTATCACCTGATGAGCGATGATTGATTAGTGTCACCTGATGAGAGATGATTGATTAGTGTCACCTGATGAGCGATGATTGATTAGTGTCACCTGATGAGCGATGATTGATTAGTGACACCTGGTGGCCGATGATTGATTAGTGTCACCTGATGAGCGATGATTGATTAGTATCACCTGATGAGCGATGATTGATTAGTGTCACTTGATGAGCGATATTTGATTAGTGTCACCTGATGGCCGATGGTTGATTAGTATCACCTGATGAGCGATGATTGATTAGTGTCACCTGATGAGCGATGATTGATTAGTGACACCTGATGGCCGATGATTGATTAGTGTCACCTGATGAGCGATGATTGATTAGTATCACCTGATGAGCGATGATTGATTAGTGTCACTTGATGAGCGATATTTGATTAGTGTCACCTGATGGCCGATGGTTGATTAGTATCACCTGATGAGCGATGATTGATTAGTGTCACTTGATGAGCGATATTTGATTAGTGGCACCTGATGGCCGATGGTTGATTAGTATCACCTGATGAGCGATGATTGATTAGTGTCACCTGATGAGCGATATTTGATTAGTGTCAGCTGATGGGCCGATGATTGATTAGTATCACCTGATGAGCGATGATTGATTAGTATCACCTGATGAGCGATGATTGATTAGTGTCACCTGATGAGCGATGATTGATTAGTGTCACCTGATGGCCGATGATTGATTAGTATCACCTGATGAGCGATGATTGATTAGTGTCACTTGATGAGCGATATTTGATTAGTGTCAGCTGATGGGCCGATGATTGATTAGTATCACCTGATGAGCGATGATTGATTAATGTCACCTGATGAGCGATGATTGATTAGTGTCACCTGATGAGCGATGATTGATTAGTGACACCTGATGGCCGATGATTGATTAGTGTCACCTGATGAGCGATGATTGATTAGTATCACCTGATGAGCGATGATTGATTAGTGTCACTTGATGAGCGATATTTGATTAGTGTCAGCTGATGGGCCGATGATTGATTAGTATCACCTGATGAGCGATGATTGATTAGTGTCACCTGATGAGAGATGATTGATTAGTGTCACCTGATGAGCGATGATTGATTAGTGTCACCTGATGAGCGATGATTGATTAGTGACACCTGATGGCCGATGATTGATTAGTGTCACCTGATGAGCGATGATTGATTAGTATCACCTGATGAGCGATGATTGATTAGTGTCACTTGATGAGCGATATTTGATTAGTGTCACCTGATGGCCGATGGTTGATTAGTATCACCTGATGAGCGATGATTGATTAGTGTCACCTGATGAGCGATGATTGATTAGTGACACCTGATGGCCGATGATTGATTAGTGTCACCTGATGAGCGATGATTGATTAGTATCACCTGATGAGCGATGATTGATTAGTGTCACTTGATGAGCGATATTTGATTAGTGTCACCTGATGGCCGATGGTTGATTAGTATCACCTGATGAGCGATGATTGATTAGTGTCACTTGATGAGCGATATTTGATTAGTGGCACCTGATGGCCGATGGTTGATTAGTATCACCTGATGAGCGATGATTGATTAGTGTCACCTGATGAGCGATATTTGATTAGTGTCAGCTGATGGGCCGATGATTGATTAGTATCACCTGATGAGCGATGATTGATTAGTATCACCTGATGAGCGATGATTGATTAGTGTCACCTGATGAGCGATGATTGATTAGTGTCACCTGATGGCCGATGATTGATTAGTATCACCTGATGAGCGATGATTGATTAGTGTCACTTGATGAGCGATATTTGATTAGTGTCAGCTGATGGGCCGATGATTGATTAGTATCACCTGATGAGCGATGATTGATTAATGTCACCTGATGAGCGATGATTGATTAGTGTCACCTGATGAGCGATGATTGATTAGTGACACCTGATGGCCGATGATTGATTAGTGTCACCTGATGAGCGATGATTGATTAGTATCACCTGATGAGCGATGATTGATTAGTGTCACTTGATGAGCGATATTTGATTAGTGTCACCTGATGGGCCGATGATTGATTAGTATCACCTGATGAGCGATGATTGATTAGTGTCACTTGATGAGCGATATTTGATTAGTGTCAGCTGATGGGCCGATGATTGATTAGTATCACCTGATGAGCGATGATTGATTAGTGTCACCTGATGAGCGATGATTGATTAGTATCACCTGATGAGCGATGATTGATTAGTGACACCTGATGGCCGATGATTGATTAGTGTCACCTGATGAGCGATGATTGATTAGTGTCACCTGATGAGCGATGATTTATTAGTGTCACCTGATGAGCGATGATTTATTAGTGTCACCTGATGGCCGATGATTGATTAGTGTCACCTGATGAGCGATGATTGATTAGTATCACCTGATGAGCGATGATTGATTAGTGTCACCTGATGAGCGATGATTGATTAGTATCACCTGATGAGCGATGATTGATTAGTGACACCTGATGGCCGATGATTGATTAGTGTCACCTGATGAGCGATGACTGATTAGTGTCACCTGATGAGCGATGATTTATTAGTGTCACCTGATGAGCGATGATTTATTAGTGTCACCTGATGGCCGATGATTGATTAGTGTCACCTGATGAGCGATGATTGATTAGTATCACCTGATGAGCGATGATTTATTAGTGTCACCTGATGGCCGATGATTGATTAGTGTCACCTGATGGCCGATGATTGATTAGTGTCACCTGATGGCCGATGATTGATTAGTATCACCTGATGAGCGATGATTGATTAGTGTCACCTGATGGCCGATGATTGATTAGTGTCAGCTGATGGGCCGATGATTGATTAGTATCACCTGATGAGCGATGATTGATTAGTGTCACCTGATGAGCGATGATTGATTAGTGTCACCTGATGGCCGATGATTGATTAGTGTCACCTGATGGCCGATGATTGATTAGTATCACCTGATGAGCGATGATTGATTAGTGTCACCTGATGAGCGATGATTGATTAGTGACACCTGATGGGCCGATGATTGATTAGTATCACCTGATGAGCGATGATTGATTAGTGTCACTTGATGAGCGATGATTGATTAGTATCACCTGATGAGCGATGATTGATTAGTGTCACCTGATGAGCGATATTTGATTAGTGTCACCTGATGGCCGATGGTTGATAAGTATCACCTGATGAGCGATGATTGATTAGTGTCACCTGATGAGCGATAATGGACGACTGATGACGGATTACTGATGACGGATTACTGATGACGGATTACTGATGACGGATTACTGATGTATAATTAACATCTCTTTCACCTCTCGATTCACCTCCCGCGTGCGACGAGATTCGCCTACTTGGCACGCACTAGGTCGGCACATGTTTGCCTTACTGTGGAACGCTCAGTGGCGGATCCAGGGGGGGTCACGGGGTCATGAGCCCCCCCCCCCCCTTGGGCCGTGAAGGGGCACCACCGCGCCGGGGCACCAGGGGCACCACCAAAATAAAGCAAAAAATTCCGCGCCGCGTAGGCGGCGCGGAATTTTTTGCTTTATTTTGGTGGTGTCCCAGCGCGGTGGTGCCCCTTCACGTCGAGCAACGCGGTGATGCCCCTCCACGCAAAGCAAAAAATTCCGCGCCGCTACGCGGCGCAAATAATTCATTGTTATTTGAACCATCGGCACCACCAGGTGTACCTGGGGCACCACCGCGCCGATGTATCAGGGGCACTACCGCGCCGGTGTACCAGGGGCACCATCGCGCCGGCGTACCAGTGCCACGACGGCGCCGGCTTACCAAGGCCACGACGGCGCCGGTGTACCAGGGGCCCACTGTGCCGGTAGGCGGCACTGTGGGGCGAGGGGAGGCACCGGGCACCGTGCCTCCTTGAATCCAGGAGGGAACCAATGGCCTGGTAACGTTATGAAATCACAAGAATTGGTCGCTGGAACCCTCTTTATTTCGCGAAATGATGCTAAATTAGAATGGCTAAATTATGAAAAAAATGTCCCTTCATGCCTCCCATCCCTTGGGCTATGAAGGGGCACCAACGTGCCTTTATACCAGAGGCAACAACGTATCGGACTCGAGGGCCCCTCGGGAGTCGGGATCCTCTTCCATAGGCGGTGGAACATGGGGGGGCACCGGGCACCGTGTCCCTTTGAATCCAAGGGGATGGGGAGGCGGGGCACTAATGTCCTGGTACCCCCATTACATTGCTGCTAACCCATTACATTGCTGCTAACCCACCTATTTTAAGCGAAATGGTGCAAAATTAAGAGAAATACGCGCCGCACGTGCGTCCTGATAAATCCTCGATGTCACGATGTTTGTTGACCATCGTTTTTTGCCGAGAACGAACCCATAGGGACCGCTATTTGGGCTGTTTTATAATGTGGTTTCATGGCTGGAAATCCATGAAACGTATTTGAAATGGGTAAGTAACTGCACCCAAGCTGTTATAATTTTGTGATAAAGTCAAAAATATAAAAAAAAAATTGTGCCACTGCGGCGAAATTCCTTATATCTTTGCGGTGGAAGAATCTCATTGAGTGGCTGTATTGGTGTTCTTGGGCTGATACATATAGGTTATAGAACTTTTCTATTTTTAGGGCCTAGTTATCCAGACCAAAAAATAAAATAAAAATTCCGCGCCGCTATACGCGGCGTAAATCAATCAGTGTTCTTTTACAGTAAAAAAAATAAAATAATATAGACTACAGTGTACACACTACAACACACTGGTGGCCGCAGGGGGGGGGGGGGTAGGACATGGCCATAGGCCTTTGGCCTATAAGGCCTTTGGCCTTAAATGGGGAGGGGGTAACATGTCTTTTGACCCCAACTTTTGCTCCAGACATATTTCCTCGTTTTGACACTGCATCCTGGTTCCAATAGTACAAATTCGTTATCCAGCCCGCTCAAAACCTCAAATGGGGTACTGTAGAAAAAATAAGTTCCACAACCCGCCGCTAGGTGTTTCCGCGAGCCGGTTACGTTCACCCCGGCCGCCGGCGCACACGCAACGGCACGGAAGCGCGATCCACCAATGTCAGCAAGTATGCGGGAGCAAGTAAGGTGGATGGCGGGGTGTGTAATTTTTCGTACTTTTTTAAAGTAAATATGTCCAGTGGGGTCAATCGAAGGTATCCATGGATGATTACCCTAAAATGAGCACGATGGACCTGATAGCCTCTTGCTATTGCGGAATGCGATACCAACAGGGAAGAGACTGGTCGCATTCAAATGTAAATCCATTCTACAGTGATAGGGGTGAAAATCTTTAAACATCCATCGAGGGCGGCTTTTATCGGGACAGGCACAGCATCATATATTATTTGTTGCCAGGTATGGCAAAGGCCCAAACATACTTTTTCCAGTCAGTGCTATATAGGGTTAATGGTCATGTTTCGTAATTCAGGGGGCTGTCTGCTCATAGGCAATCCGAACGGCCATTTTCCCCCCAAAGCGCAGGTCTGAGACCGCTTATGCGTCTGCCGTCTGGCCCCGGGATCGGACTGCCTGGTGCCCACGCCTTTGGAATGGGGCCAATCTTCAGACTCTGTTCGTTTCGGACAAAAATTGAAACACGAATCGTAGTAATTTAAACGTTATTTCAACCATACTTTAAAGACAAATAATGCCCTTTTGATTTGGTTAGAAACAATTTATTTGGCTACCGTTATAGTATTAAAATGGTGTGATCTAAATTTAATAATTAAATACAATTATTCCTTAATTCAAAGTTGGAAGTTGGTGAAAATTAATGATCGATCATTTCCCTCCACTATTGGAAAGCGACACACTGGCGCTTTTGTATCAATCTGTTCAACGTTGTTTGATGGGCATTTCGAAAGAAATCGCCGACACTAAATAGGTCGCCGTCGACGTGCATCGATGTGCTTCCGATTAAATTGCCAGTTTTTTCAATGGTTGTTAATTGTAAAGGATGGACGGGTATATAATCACAACAAGCAGACCGCCAAAATATATTTTCCATACCATTGCGTACAAAATAAATACGGGAAAAGCCCGGAGTTGGATGGAAACCGAAAAGTACTTGGATAAGTGGTCGTCTCTCACATAGTAACCGGTCGTTAAAAGTGGGGAAGGCTTATCAAGATTAACTTTAAATATCTCTCGGAAATAATTCTTATATGCAAAATGCGATGAATTTACATCATATTTTGGCCTCGTCTGTCAATTTCAAGTGCTAACTCCATTTTTTTTTGTGGGAAGAGGTCATTATTTCCCCATAACAGTCGTATTATGAACGTTATACCTAAACGCAAATTCGGAACGGAATCGGAACTGGAGAATTTCGAACATGTGTCCGACAGACCAAAGACGGAGTAAGTTTTCCGAGACCCGGAAAACAACACCTCCTATACTGAGTCTCATCCGCTCAAATGCTCACAGCAGCTTAGATTTGCAATTTACTGCATGTAAAATCGGGCCAAAATCACAAGTACCTATTTCACCAGTGACAATACCTACTGGACCGATAGGTATAGGACAGTATCTGCCGCGGCGCACTAACGAACTGTAAGGTGTGTATCGCCTTAAACTACAATAGTCGGTATGTTGGCTCTAAAAATATCGATCTTCGAAAGATGACACGGGCTCATGTCTCATGTGGCTCTCTGATGTTTTGCGATATGGTCGATTGTTAGCTGAGGCCGCACGGGTCGTTCGCCCTTATTGACGTTGGCCGCGCACGGTTACCTTTGGCGGTTTCGTGCTACCCCTAAATATATGTTTATATTATGCAAAATGGTATCATTCAACTAACAAAACTTTAGAGAACCACATAAAATGTGATCCCGTATCATTTTCGCAAACAGCTATTTTTAGAGCCACCCTTCTGGCGGTCGTCTCACAACGTGCTGCAATGCGGGCCGGCCGCCGGTGAACGTAACCGGCGCGCAGAGACATCTGTCGGATTAGTTTCCACACTACCCCATTTTGACGCCGCTTCGCGGCGCAATAATAGTTGTATGGGTGTCTATTTTGCGTAAATACCATTTGTAGTTAAATTTAAGGGCAGCTTTTGTGGCAAATTTTCTTCAAGCACGAGACGAGACACAAAGCAATATGATACACTGCTATCGCATGCATAAGATTTACTGCTCGTAAAAAAACGGCTACCCTTGGGTCACGAACCTCGACTACCCTCTTGGTCAATTCTTCATCAGCCGTCTGGGGCCGCCCTTGACTGTACAAATTATATATTTTAGCACCATCCGCGGCACTTTAAATGATAGAAAGGGTATGTCTGATATTACAAATACTTAAAGCCAACGTTTTGTCAATAACAAAACAAAATGCTGAACTAGGGGCACCCTCAAAATATAGTGGACCAAATCCGTTGGGTTTTCAGATTTGGGTATAGGTAGGGGCACCACTGTAATTGATGACCCCCCCTTGAAGATTTTCTGGATCCGCCCCTGGGAACGCTATTCTGAGAACACTCAAACCTATTAACCAGTGGTTCTCAGTGTCAAGGGCACGGTTATCCCCTTTTGATGACCAGGATGACTCGTTACCCCCTTCCCCCATTGCGCAGACCGTAGTTCTCGGCTTCAAGCTATGCGGTACAGCATAACTTTAGGCGTTTACTACTAGTGCCATCTAGGGACAGGAATATATGGAGACGCTATGCGATACAGCACAACTTCAGGCTATAGTACTGGTGCCATCTAGGGACATGAATATAAGTAAACATGTTTGCTGGTTCTCTTAGTCTAAAACAGTAATTGTCAGCATATAACAGCACATAAACCGTTACACAAAGCTGAGCATCATTTAACATTAATTGATATGGATGCTCTTCGCAATATTGTGGCGATTGTGAAACAGAAACTGGGATAGATGTATGTACATACCACTGTACCAGTGGAAGATCTACGATTGGGCAAAATGGGCAATTGCCCCTCCCCCCAAAACAAATCGGTAGGCAAACGTATGTTTTTGCCCCCCCCCCCCCCCTCCCCCACCGATTCGGTAGGTTATGATTTGTGTCCCGGTAAGTCGTGATTTACGTTCCTCCCCTCCCCGCTCAACAGTGGCGTCGCCACGATTCGGAACTTTTACGCGGACACATCATGTCATCGAACTCCTCGAAATTCTTACGAAAATTCCTAAGTTTTTTGTCGTAAGAATTTTCTTAAATCGGTATTATACCTTTTCTCGAGTAAGTGGCCGAAATTCTGCAGTTGACTCGCGGCCGAAACTAGCTCTTCCCTATAGAAAATAGCTTGCAGCTATTGGCTTTTAGTCCACTTAGAAATATATTGGTTCTGCTCAACTCTTTTCCTCTGCACGTGCCGCCTCGATCGACCCGCACCCTCACCCTGTTCGCCGTGCCTCGAGCTCGAGTCAGAACTATCGAATCAGGGATGTTCTGCAGGATCCCTAAAGCCATGAATGTTTTCTTGGCCAGTCATTTGAACGTAGACATCTTTCATGACAGTTTTGGCGTTTTTAGAGCTCTCGTGATCAGGTTACGTTTCACCGCATAGTCATCATCACTTCGTTCATCATGTCATTCATCTTCTACTTCTATAACGACTTTAGGCTGTGATATATG
>JAXIVJ010010212.1:0-2500 GCA_036785665.1 Chirona hameri
GAATAGCATGTCCCCTCGCTCGGCGCATGACCCCCATTTTTTAATAATTGTTTATTTTAATTTTAACCCGCGCCATGCCGGGGGTGGGGCGTTTAGACGCCCCCCCCCCTCCCTAAGGTTTTTCGAGGATAACAAAAAACGTCGGCGCGCCGTTTTTGCCGTTTCAAAAACGGAGCACGGCACTCAGCGCCCCGTTCCAAAAACGGCACACGGCGCACAGCGCCGCCGTTTAAAAAAAAACGGTGCACGGCGCACAGCGCCGCCGTTTCAGCCACCGTTTTTGTCACACCTGTTCGGGCATCAATTACCCACATTGTGTGCAATTCTTGACCACGGGTCATCTCAGGTCAGGTCACGTGACCACACCTCCAAATAAGTTTTCGGTCGTACCACAGCCACAGTTTTTGGCCGATCGGTTTCAAACTTACAAAATTTTATAAGGTCATAGGTACCTACAATTTGAATATCTAATATTTAAAATATGGGTGACCTAAGGTCGCCGGTCGAGTCAATTTCGTGACCTCCCATTATAAGTCAATGGGGAAATATTACAATGTCTCCTATTCCGAGGATACGCATGATATCAGTTCAATTATTTCTGGATCATGTTATCATAGGCTATTATTAATGATCCAGGTTCAATTTTTGTTCAGTGACCCCTACAGGGTCAGCCGAGGTCAGCTGAGGTCACCAACACTTTTTGTGTCAATAACTGTCGATAGAATGAAAATAAAGAAGTGAAACCGGCATAAATGTGTTTGTTTCGTCGAGACACGTCTCCCAATATGCAACATGACCTACTTGTGTCGCCACTTGACCTTGACCTGAGGTCAAAGTTCTAAGGTAACCTAAACTGGTCCAAATGAATGTGAATTGAAGCGCTTTGACGAGACGAACATGATGTCGCCAAAATTATTGCCGTATCTTGATTAGGTAAAAAGCTATTTGCGAACGTTTTGCCAAAAAATAGCCCTTTTGACATTTTATGACCTCTGGAGCACAAACTATTAAATTGAGATAAAATTTGATGACATGTTATGATTGAATATTTCAAGATATTTCGATTGTTTTTCTTCCATGTGTTCCTAGCTATCATAGTTCCCGAGATATTTGGGGGTTTCTGGAGCAATGTCCTAAAACTGGAAAATCTGACCTTTGATGACCTCTGGTGACCTCAATATTGACCTGAACCAAAAAATGTAGAAATAGTTTCAAAATTATTTTTGATGAGCTTTCGAACCGTGTTTTCGGTTTTCCAACTAGGAAAATTTGACAACGAAAAGGTGCACCAAGATTAGAAGTGAGAAGATTGTCAAAACAAAATATTTGGTTTCGCCCCCCCCCCCCCCCAACTTTAAACTCGCTCCCGGGCCCCTGATTAGAGATACCAATTTCAGGACCACAGAGCCGGCGCCGGGCCCAAATGCAGGCCCTGCGGGCCTGAAGCTGTGTCTGAAC
This sequence comes from Chirona hameri, assembly GCA_036785665.1. Classification (NCBI taxonomy): domain Eukaryota; kingdom Metazoa; phylum Arthropoda; class Thecostraca; order Balanomorpha; family Balanidae; genus Chirona; species Chirona hameri. The sequence continues at coordinate 1,459 of JAXIVJ010010212.1, forward strand.
TCATGTTTGCTGGTGTCATGCCGGGTTCAGCACAAACTCGGGGGTTAAAATACTGTCGAATGTATAATGAAGTCAAGACATGCAGATTGCTGCCAGGCTGCCGGGCCTGGCGGGTGCTGCCACCTGTGGCCGGGCTTGATGCCGGTGCCAACTCATTTATAAGCGGTGGTGGTGGCGGTGCCGGTTCCTGTTTTCCGGTTCCTAGAGACATTTTTGCATCTCTACCGGTGATCCGCGGTTATTTTGTAAACAATTTACAGGATGCAGCTTGAGGTTTGAACTGTTTCATTGTGGACTGTGGTGTAGGTGCTATATATTCTAATTATCTAAGTAAGTTATGCCAAGGACTCCGCCATGGCCCATGGGGGACGGGGAGAAGTTTCCCCCAATTCTTCGGACAGGGGGGATTATCCCCCCAATTTCCCTGACAAACAACAATAAATCAGTTTTCAGTTGGATTCATTATTTGTTAGGTACATACCTACCTCTCCCCTGTTGAACAAGCTTTCGCTGACACTCCACCCTCTCCCCCCCCCCCCCCCTCCGCGCTCAACAGCATTTTGCTGACGCTCTACCCCCCCCCCCCCCCTGCTCAACAGCTTTTCGGTTTTGATCACTCCACCCCCCCCCCCCCCCAGTTCAACAGCTTTTTAGTTGACGCCCCCCCCCCCGAGTGTCAACAACTTTTCCCTGACGCTGACCACTCAGCTTCTCTTGATCCCGCCCCCCCCCCAATTTTAAAGGCGTGACGGAGACCCCGAGTCATGGTCCCGGACGTTAGATATGGAGCCTGTCAATCATCTGCGACCACTTTGGTAACAATCCTGCAATACGTTCGGGACGTTATGCGGTATCCCGTCCCTTGACCTTGAATTTGACCTCCAATGTCAAAGGTCACGGGTCAGGTCACGGTGACGGACGTTAGATACGGAGCCTGTCTATCATCTGCGACCACTTTGGTAACGATCCGGCAATACATTCGGGACGTTATGCGGTATCCGTCTTTTTACCTTGAATTTGACCTTGACCTCCAAGTTCAAAG
>JAXIVJ010010212.1:5000-48086 GCA_036785665.1 Chirona hameri
TTATGGAGGGGGGAGGCAAATGATATGTCCCCCAACTTCTTGAGTGGGGGGTAAGCTGCCCCCCCCCTATCCGCCGCCACTGAAGGATACTTCATAATCAGGTCAGGTAACCAACCTCAAAGCAAGTTTAATGTAGTACCACAGCCACAGTTCTTGGCCGATAGCGGTTTTAAAGGGAAATAATTACCTTTTTCCACAAAAATGGAGTTAGCACTTGAAATCGCCGGACGAGACCAAAATATATTGTAAATTCATCACATTTTGCATGAAAACTTCCCTACCGAAAGATATTTCTAGTTAAAGTTGATAAGCGTTCCACGCTATTAACGACCGGTACTTGCAAGTACTTTTGGTCCTCATCAAACTGCGGGCTTTTCCCGTATTGTTTTTTTTTACGCAATGGAGTGGAAAATATATTGTGCGTTCTGCTTGTTGTGATTATATGCCCGGCGATCTTCTAAAACTAACAGCATCGGAAGCTCATCGATGCGCATCAACGGCGGCATAGTTAGTGGTTGCGACCCTCAATTTGTGAAAATCGATTAATTTGCTTTCAAGATTAGGAGTATTGTATAATTTGTCTGCGGCTGTATATAACACTATGCTTTATATTATCATGAAAAAGGAAATTTTTCCCCAAAAAACTAACAAACAATAACACAAAACTGGCAATTAAATCAGAAGCTCATCGATTCACATCGACGGCGACCTATTTAGCGTCGGCGATTTGTTTACAAAGTCATTGTCATGCTTCTCGGCGCACTTAACCATTGTGGCGAGTTGTTCCTGATTAGTATACCCAAGTCCAGTAGCAGGCTTTGTTAATGACGTCACTGGTGCCATTCTTGTGTAGCATTGCAAAATATATCTGATTTTGAGTTGAAAGCTAATTCAAGACTTATTCAAATGATTGTTTTTAAGTTTTAATTTTCTTGTTAATCATTATTAAAGGTATTTTATCACTGTATTTCATAATAGTTGACACTTCAGAAACTTGTGGCGTAATAATATTGTATCCAATATCATTTCCCTCACCTTTTGCTATTGTGGCGCAGTGCCGAGTGCTTTGCGAATACTAGCTTGCCTGGGGTTCAATTAATTCCGCCCTTATTTTATTCGAGTTTGCATGCTGTTGTTATTCATCACTTATACTGATAGTCAGTCATGCATCACGGATGCTTCACGGATTGCTTCACGGATCAGAGCGCTGCTCGAACGCACGCTAGTAGCGCTAGTAGCGCTTTCGTTCTACATGACAACCAGGCGTGAGCCAATGAAAAGCCAGAACGTATTCCCTTTCTGGCTTTTGATTGGCTGACGCCTGGTTGCCATGGAGAACGAAAGCGCTACTAGCGTGTGTCCGAGCAGCGCTCAGTTTGATCGGAAACGTCACAGAGCCTCCAAAAATGCCGCACTCGATGTAAACAATGGTAGGGAAGGACGAATTTGTCAATGACATTCATGAAGTACACAAGGTACTTGTTTTGTATTTTTTCCAAACTTACAACTTTGAATTTGGGAATAATTTTATTTAATTCTTAAATTTAAATAAAATAATTTTAAAACCATAACGGTAGCCTAAGACATTGTTGCTAACAAAATCAAACGGTCATTATTTCCCTTTAAACTTATAATATTGAATTAGGCCATAGGTACTTACCTGCAATTCGTATCTCTCATATTTTCTATAACGGTGACATAATGTCAGGTCGATCACGTGACCTCCCATTATGGCAATGGGACAAATTGCAAATGTTTCCTATTCAAAGAATACGCATCAAATCAGGTCAATTCGGTCAGGATCATGTGATTATAGGTCATTATTGATGACCCTAGTATAATGTTTGTTGTGACCCTTACAAGGTCTGAGGTAACCAACGAATAGCTTTTGATCGAATCAAGATAGGCACAGATGTGAGACCGCTACTACTGTGTTAATCTCGTCAAGCCGCTGCCGGATATGTGCATTGTGAACCACCTGGACTGGCATATGACCTTGTATGACCATGACCTGAGGTGAAGCTTTGTATTGGATATAAACCACTTACCATGGGTATGATTTGAAGCGCATTGAGGAGATAAATGCGATGACGTTAACATTATTGCTCTATCTTGATTGCATACAAAGTTCTTAACGAAAACTGTTTTGCCAAGATAGCCTTTTTTACCTTTTATGGCCTCTGGTCGCTGGGGCCTAAACAACTGATCTGAGCTTAAATTTGAGGACACCATAGCGATTGCATTTGTCAGGAGCCTTTGATTGCTTTTCGTTTGTTATCTATCATAGTTCCTGAGATATTTAGGGGTTTCTGGAGCAAAATCCTTAAGTTGGAAAATTTGACCTTTGATTAACTCAATATTGACCGAGAGAAAAAATGCCTGACGGTTTCGACATATTTGTGACGAGCTATCGAATGGTGATTTTGGATTCCGCCTAATCCCCGTAGGAGCCGAGTTAGAAGGGGGTCCCCCCCGGCACTGCGCGGGAAATACCGATCCCCGTACGATGCGGGTCAATAGGGGCCCAGGGCACCTGACTTTTAATGGGTCAGAATAAACTTCTGAGTTCTGAGTTGTCTTCCTGGATTACATAGTAAACGGGTTAGCGGGTCCAGTTACCTCCTGAAAAATTGCAATAAGTTAACGGGCTAATGATTAAAGGGTAGACTGGGTAATAAGTTCACAGGATTGTGGGTTAAGCTATCTCCCGAAAATGATTTGTGCTCACGGGTCCCCATCCACTAGTAAGAATCTGCCTTTATTTGAATTACGGGGCGGCGGTCCGGGATTATTGACCGGCCGGGGCCGCAAAATATCGAGTCTGCTAAATATTGAAGATGAAACAAATATCAAGTGGTAAAATTAGGAAAGGCGTGTAAATTCCAAGCCCATGTTCTATTTGGACGCAACATGCGCCGATCGAAAAGTATTAACGATCTGAATCTAACGAATGCTTAACATTTTGATTTTTCCTGCAAGTAAAACAAATCCTGCATGATTACCCTGCACGTGTCTCCAAGGTCCTGCAAGATTTTGATACGCCTTTCGTACACGAATTTGTGATGGATGGTCCTACATGATCCTGCAGAATGGCTTGCACAGAATCGCAAAAGTATCCTACATAGTCCAACACGCAACGTTAAAACACATCAAAATCGGTGCTTCTTGTAGGATCTTGTCGGGTCTACTGCAGGATCTAGCAAGATGTCCTGGAAAATCTAGCGGGATGTCCTGCAGGATCTAGCCGCATGTTCTGCAGGTCCGTGCAGGATAGATGCGTTGTGTTCTACATGTCGGATTTCCGTCTGATTTCAACCTACTCGCCCAACCCTTCAGGCTGGGCAGACCAGGCGGGCCAGGGCAGGGTAAGGTAGTGCTGGGAAAGGCAGGCGGGGTAGGGAAGGCAGCACAGGGCAAGGTAAACAGATAATAGTTAGAGCGGGGAGTTCAAGGTGGTTTGCCACAAACTCTAGTTGTTGATTGTCGAGGTGAGGACCTGGGTGAGTCACGAGATATTTCCGAAGGAACATCCCTGAAGACAGTGCACACTCACGATATAATGCATTAAACGTATATTCAGTGTCTGTGAGTGAGAGGTCAGATCACAGCTGCCGCTGCCATGTCGCACCCGGCGCTACAAGGTCGCAGCTACCACTGTCAGGCTGCAGCTACCGCTGCCAGGTCCGCCTGCCGCTGCCAGATCCGCCTGCCGCTGCCAGATCCGCCTGCCGCTGTCAGGTCCGCCTGCCGCTGTCAGGTCCGCCTGCCGCTGCCAGGTCCGCCTGCCGCTGCCAGGTCCGCCTGCCGCTGCCAGGTCCGCCTGCCGCTGCCAGATCCGCCTGCCGCTGCCAGGTCCGCATGCCGCTGTCAGGTCCGCCTGCCGCTGCCAGATCCGTCTGCCGCTGCCAGGTCCGCCTGCCGCTGCCAGATCCGCCTGCCGCTGCCAGGTCCGCCTGCCGCTGCCAGGTCCGCCTGTCGCTGTCAGGTCCGCCTGCCGCTGCCAGATCCGCCTGCCGCTGCCAGATCCGCCTGCCGCTGCCAGGTCCGCCTGCCGCTGCCAGGTCCGCCTGCCGCTGCCAGATCCGCCTGCCGCTGCCAGGTCCGCCTGCCGCTGTCAGGTCCGCCTGCCGCTGCCAGATCCGCCTGCCGCTGCCAGGTCCGCCTGCCGCTGTCAGGTCCGCCTGTCGCTGTCAGGTCCGCCTGTCGCTGCCAGATCCGCCTGCCGCTGCCAGGTCCGCCTGTCGCTGCCAGGTTTGCCTGTCGCTGCCAGATCCGCCTGCCGCTGCTAAGTCCGCCTGTCGCTGCCAGGTTTGCCTGTCGCTGCCAGATCCACCTGCCGCTGCCAGGTCGCAGCCACCGCTGTCAAGTCACAGCCACCGCTGCCAGGTCCGCCTGCCGCTGCCAGGTCCGCCTGCCGCTGCCAGGTCCGCCTGCCGCTGCCAGGTCCGCCTGTCGCTGCCAGGTCCGCCTGCCGCTGCCAGATCCGCCTGCCGCTGCCAGGTCCACATGCCGCTGTCAGGTCCGCCTGTCGCTGCCAGGTCCGCCTGACGCTGCCATGTCCGCCTGTCGCTGCCAGGTCCGCCGTCGCTGCCAGGTCCGCCTGTCGCTGCCAGGTCCCCCGTCATCGGAATCGCTCAAGGTGATCTATGAGCTCTGAAAGCATATAAGTCACATGTCACAGCACTACATTTTTACATTAAATTTACCGTTCACAGGCAGATTGGTTAGATAAACATCTTTGAAATTGAGCGAGGTTTCAATAATCACTTTTTATCGTTCAGTACGGCTCACAACACTTCAAAGTGAGCACAAAGTATAATATTTTTAAAGGACGCGCCCTGCTAAGGTAGTAGTTATTTTCTTTCACACAAGTAATATCGATATGACAATGTCATTCATATTTCCGTCATCGATAACGCATGTATTAGATAAAGCTATTGCAGGTAACACAATCAAAATCATAAATAATTGTCCATCGACGAATTTGCCGTCGTGACAAATTTCCGTCGTTACAGTCACAAACACATTGAGTCGTCCACCTAATACTTTTAGTAGAATAATACTATGTGTTGACACAGGTCGACAACATGTACATTACCTTCGACGTTGATATATTGAAGAGTTCTGTCTGCGTACTCGTGGATTCACCCCTGCTCGGAGGCCAGTAACAGCTGGCTGGCCTTCGCCACCTGCAGCAGTTCGCTGGACAGTCGATAGAACGACCGGTGGACGTTTATGTTGTGCCCAAGGTGGTTAGCCACCCGCTCCAGTTGTTGGTCATCAAGGTGTAGGACTTGGGTGACAGGCGACAGCGACAGACTTGACAGACAGACTTGGGTGTAGGACTTGTGTGACTTGGTCTCGGCCACGGGTGAGGTCGTCCTGCTGCCGCCTTTCATCAGCCATTGACGACGTTCCTGTGGGAGAGCACGGACAAGGATACGGTCAGGACAACACGGTATGGCGTGATTACGGTCTGGCGTTGCTGGTGTTTCTCATATACCACGGAAGGACGAGTGAGGGCCAAGCGCTCGCTCGTCCTTCCGTGGTATATGGGAACAATCTGAATATGAGCCGCCCGGCCCGGCCCGTGGCAACGCTTTTGAGAAGCTCATCTCTGCAACCGCACGTCCGATTGACAAGCGGGCTTCTTTGCTGAGCAGCCCCATCCAACCTACCCTGTTTGAGACCAGTTCCGACTCACGTAGGTGACCACCACTGCGCGTGGCGCGTGCGCGTGATGGGAGTTGAAAGATGTTTTTTTTTCTCGCAAAAAACAAAAACAAAGTTTCAGTTCAAGGCGTAAGCTTTTAGTGGATGGTTCCGCCCTGAATGTGGAGTTTAAAACCGAGTCATGTTCATCAGCTTGATAATCTGCTTTATCAACCTGACTAACCCAAATATGTGATTGTAAAACTCTAATTGAACGACTAGTTAAACCGGCAGTTACTGGGGTATTTTTCAAAACGCGACTTTCAGGGGACTATTTTTGTCCCCCCCCCTCGAATCTCCGAAACTACTGGACCGATAAAAAAACAGCATTCGATAGCCCTGGCAAATTAATCTTAGGAAACCTATTATTGTTGACCTCGGGGGTCAGGTCAAGGTCATCCGAGGTCACGAGGTCAAACTGTCGATTACGGCCATTAGTCTTTTTAATACATGTTTATGTTGTTTTTGTTCGTTTAGAACGCGGAAAAATGACGTAAGAACGTTATTTGTTCCATATAAATCGAAGAACAAGGCAAAAACGGAAATACATGGGTTATACAATTAGACTGTGTCGTCAGCCCCGTTTTACCGTCAGATCTGAACCGGTGATTTTTAATGGCAAATGGACCTATTATGATAATTTAGCAGCAACATAATGTCTAAAAAACGTTAATTGGATGGCGCAGACGATGTTTCTGATTCGTCGCCATCAGCCTCGGTGCCACCAGCTAGCTGGATTTGAACTAGCGCCAGTGGCGCTAGTAGGACAGGACCTGTCGCTCCATCCCCAAATAGACGTCAACTCCATCTATCTGTCTCTGTCTCATCATATAGACAGAGACAGAGACATCTATCTGTCTCTGTCTCAATCTCCATCTATATAGTGGTAAGCTCAGTTGCGTTTTTTTCATTTCCAGTAGTTCAAACTGTTGGGAATATTTTGTATCCATCATATAACAGTTGTAGGTATTATATAATTCTTGATGCGAGCAATGGCGCCGCATTGGATTATTCTGCTAGTAAACAAATGTCAAGCACATTGTTCGTTTTATCATTACTCTGGCGCTTATTTCCTATGTTGTCCTCCCTCAATTCTGCTCTAATATTCACGATATCATGCCGAAGACCCGATCTGGCACACAACATTATCTTTCAGGCCATTCACTGTCCAGGGCCTCTTCCAACTAATAAGTTTCCTTCTAAAGGAGAAGTTATAAACTACGTGAAGCTGCTCTCTGATCGCCAAGGCCTAGCAACTCATCGTGCCCCACCATCCTCGGTCTATCACACGGTCGCTGATTAAAGGAAATAGTTCACCTTCGGAAATCTTTCAGAACACGATTTTATTATATTTTTAATACAGTTTCTTTTTTTTATTTTCAAAAATGGTTCTACATCGCGCCAATTCAGGACAGAAGGTCGTAAATTATTAATGTTATGGTGTGCGTTATTGGTCTGCGCATGCTCAGACCAGTGCTGGCACTCTCAGACGGTACGGTATATCATATATGCGCCGCATCCTTTCATCCTTTCATCGACATCGGACCTGCGGACGCCTTCCAGCCAGCCTTCGACAGCCCTCCACCGCTTCTGGGTGCGGAACCCTGACCACATGCGTGTGGCAGGGTTGTAGACCCTTAGATAGGTAGACTTTAGATATTTTTAAGTAGGTAGATTCATTAGATACAAATTTTTTATTGGCAATAGGCCTCCTCCACGGTTTAGGTCCCCTCCAGTCTTGAGAAGTTAATTTGCAGTTGCCAACACGTTCTGTCGTGTGTGGCAATTAACGTAAACAGTTAGCCCCCATCCTTCCCCTCCTGAGCCACGACGATGGCTACCCCCCGGAACCCCCCCCCCCCCCCCCCGACCCCCCTCCGGGGTTCCCCGGCGCGCGACCGCCCTCCCCCCTGGACGGTCCCCCTCCCAGCCCCCCTCAGGGGCCCCGCCCGCCCCGCCACCCCGACCCGCCCGACCCCCCTCCGGGGTTCCCCGGCGCGCGACCGCGCGCCCCCCTGGACGGTCCCCCCTCCCAGCCCCCCTCAGGGGCCCCGCCCGCCCCGTCCAGGGGCCTGGCAGGCGCCGGGCTACCATCCCCCCGACCCGACCCCCTTCAGGGGTCTCCCCCCCCCCTGGTCACCTTCAGGAGCCAGGCCGTCCCGGTGCCCGGCTCCCGCCGGACACCTCTCCCCCGGACGGACCGACACTCCTGCTGGTCCAGCGCAAGGACGGCGGGTCGATGAGACACGCCAACCCCTTCGCAGTGCGCCGCTGCCTGGTGGCAATCTGCGGAGAAGTCCACAGCGCCCGCACCATCCGCTCAGGGGCTCTGCTGATTAAGACCAGATCTGGTCAGCAGACTGACGCCATCATGGCCCTGAAGTCCTTCATGGACAGGCCATGCGAGGTGTCTGCACCCGACCGCATGAACTCTTGCCAAGTGTTCATCTACTCCCCGGACGTCAGCACGCTGACAGAGACTGTGCTCCTCCTCGAGCTCGTGTCTCGGGGAGGGACCGAGGTAGTCAGGATGGGGTCGAAGAGGCCCGGTCCGAACCCCATGGTGCGGCTCCGGTTTAGGGGACTGGTCCTCCCCGACCGGATTTATTGCGGGTACATTACTGTACCCGTAACGGCGTGGACCCCGGGTCCCCAGCAGTGCCGTGCCTGCTGGAGATTCGGCCACCACCAGCGCTCCTGTCACGCCAGCCACTCCACCTGTGGCAAGTGCGCCCAGTCGCACGATACAGATGACTGCGTCGGTGATGACACCGCAGCCCTGCTGTGCGTGTCCTGCGGCGGTCCCCACCCAGCGTGGTTCCGGGACTGCCCTGCCCGAGCGGCCTGGGTCGAGGAGACCCGAGCCCGCCGGGAGGGCCCCGCCGCCCCCCTCCCATCCCAGAGCTAGTCCCCAGCGCCTGGCCGCCACTCCCCCCACCCCACCGAACCCCACCCGCGCCCTCCCCCCGTCGGGCCCCACGTGGGTCCCCCCCCCCCCCCCCCCCCCCTGGTGCCGCTGGCAGCTCCGCCGGAGCGGCCCAGCGTGACGTCACCAACGGCAGACCCGAGCGGGCCCTGCCCTTCGCCAGCCGAGTCCCTCCAGGACTCCGGCCGTGCCCAAGCGGCACAAACTCCCACCCCCGCCGAACATCAGGCGGAGTCAGCGGTCGAGGCCTCGGGGGAAGACTCCGGGGACTCTTCCGCGGAGGAGACCGATGCGTCCCTCATCCGGGCTTTTTTTTCTTCTTTTTTTCTTTTTTTTTATCCCGGACCGGCCTATAGCCATATTCCGGGTGGGGAGTGACATCTGGCAATTTGCCAGGAAAAGAGTTACGTTATCCGGTTTATGTGACCCGGAGCAAACTAGGGACTAGGGCAGCTATTTTACGTTACTAATTACGTTAACCGGTTTATTTGTACCCGGAAAAATTATTTGTTCAAAGTAAATATAATATCTAACATTACGTTAAGTATTTCGTTCAAGGTCAAATATAATATCTAGCATTACGTTAAGTATTTCGTTCAAGGTCAAAAATAATATCTAGCATTACGTTAAGTATTTCGTTCAAAGTCAAAAATAAGTCAAACACGAGACACACATGCATACATACTTTTATTACAGTACACTTGTACAGTGTCAGTGTTGATGGAGCCGTGGCGGTGCCGTCATTGCCACAACGGGAGACTGTTGCCACAACGGGAGACTGTTGCCAGTCTCCCTGGCTCCGGCGCCTCGGCGAGACCTGGTTGTGGGGTGTATTTAGCTGGGCGAAAAGTCCTGAATAATAAAAAACCCAGCGTCTAGGCAAAGGGGAAAAAACCTGCGCGGTGGGCCAAAAATGCGCAAGGCCAAAAACCCCTGTTATATTTGATTAGCTAATCGTGTTTGGTAGAGATAATCTAAGAGGAGACCTATCAATTCAGGATAACTATCACCTAACAGTGTTTGAAGATTTAATGTGATGCCATTTTGTTGTGTGTAATTAATAATGTTCTGTCGTTTATCGTTGTGTACTGGGCAAGTAATAAGTAAGTGCTTGATTGTGTAGCGCGGATAACCTGGGCAATGTTGGCAATTTGGTGGCGGGAGATTCTCCATAATGTAATAATGAGTAATTTTTGTATGACCGAGACGGAGGCGCGCCAAAATTACCTCCTTCTCTCTACAATTCTGATGACTAGATATAAAATGTTAGACTTTTGGCTTGATTGGGTAAAGATGAAAATGCGGAGCGGCGTCCCACTCGCTCTGGCGCAGTATGCTAAGTTGAGAATTAATATAATTTAACACGTCTGATACTGGGCTTGGAAGTTGGTTTACTGAAGGTAATTCTAGGCTCAATTTCGCAAGTCTGTCGGCTTCCTCGTTTCCCGGGATACCGGTGTGTCCTGGGATCCAGAGGAATTTAATACTATTGTTTTTACTGTTTAAATACTTGATTAGTTGTTTGATTTTAAATACTATCGGGTTTCTACATTCACTAATCGAGGAAATAGCCGTGAGCGAGGCGGACGAGTCTGTGCAAATGACTACTTCCTTAAGTTTTTCTTTTCTGACGTATATTAATGCTAATAAAATGGCTGACAATTCCGCTGTGTATACGCTATTTATGTCGGGAAGTCTAAAGTTATTGCTAACTGTGTTTGTGTAGAATGCACCACCGGTTCGGCCTTCGCCCCGTGAACCGTCTATGTATATGTATGTGTATGTGTTGTGTTGTGCTTTGTGTTCGTGGAAGAGTGAGAGTGTTTCTGACGCGGTGACTGTGTTTTTGTTGTGTGTGAAGAGGCGGTGTGTGTCTGGTGTTGTGTCGAGCCAGTGAGGTGTGAGTGGTGGCGTTGGCATTGTGGTGATGTGAGCGATGTTGAATAGTGTGAGTGTTTGTCTGATTCTGTGACTGATAAGCTGGTGTCGTTTTTGTAGTAGTGTTTGTCGTCTAGTGGGTGCGGGGTGATTTAAAATGTGGAATGTTGGGCGTGTGGGGTGTGAACTTGCTCTGGCGTAGAATCTAAGTAGTGTGTATTTGCGTCGGCGGCAGAGTGTGGGAATGTTAGTGTCGATGTGTAAGTTTGTGGTGTTGGTGGTGCGGCAGGCTCCAGTCACGATGCGCAAGGCAGCGTTTTGGACAGTTTGCAATTTTTTAATTTGTTTGGAACATATGTCATCAAATAAGAATGCGTTATAATCCAGTACTGGGCGTATCAGGGAAGTATATAGTTGGAGGAGAGTGGCCCGATCTGCGCCCCACTCTCGACCAGCCAATGACTTCATAATATTAATTCGTCGCGTACTTCTCTGCACTAAATCATTGAAGTGTGGGATGAACGAGAGACGTGTGTCTAGCGTTATTCCCAGATACTTGAATGATTTGACGAAAGGGATAATTTGATTGTTATATTTTAATGGAATGTAGGGTTCCACATATGCAGGTTTCTTTGAAAAAATTAGAGATGCAGATTTACTTGGAGAAATTTCCAGACCCCATTGGTCGCACCATACCTTTATATCAATGAGTACTAGTTGTAACATTTTGCTGGCTTGATCGACACTCGGGTGCGAGAACCACACCGCCAGGTCATCAGCGTACATTGAAAATTTGAGACCTTTGTCGATCTTATTAATATTACTGAAGATGTCGTTAATCATAATTAAAAATAGGGTCGGGGAGAGGACCGATCCCTGTGGGACACCGTGGTCCTGATTTTGATTTGGAGAATATGTGTTGCCGCACCTTACATTAAAAGTTCTATTTTCTAAAAAGTTTTGGATAAATTTGGCGAGTCGACCTCGAATTCCGGCCTTATGGACCTTTACTAGAAGTGCGGTTTTGTTGACTCTGTCAAACGCAGCTCTCAAATCAAGAAAGAGGGCAACTGTGACCTCTCTCCCTCGAAAGCCGCGCTGGACAGAGTCGATAAGACCAACTAAATTGTCCGCAGTGGAGCGACCAGGTCGAAAACCACTTTGGTGTGGGGAAAGTAAATTATTTGATTCAATGTATGTCCTGATGCGTCCATTAACCATGCGTTCGAATAGTTTACATGCACAACTAGTTAGAGAAATAGGGCGATAGCTAGCGGGGGAAGATTTGGGTTTGCGAGGTTTAATTATAGGAATTAGCGTACTATTATGCCAAGATTCAGGGAAAGTGCCATCAAACCACATGGTGTTGAAGGCTGTTAGTAAGTTGGTGAGACCAGTCTCTGTCAAGTTTTTAAAGAAAGAGTAATCAATTTGATCTGGCCCTACAGAAGTTTTACCACATTTACCGATAGCATACGTTAACTCGGAGTTGGTAAAAGGAGAGTTGTAGATTTCTACGTTATTAGAGTCAAAGCTAATGGATTGAAATTGATCGTTAAGTTGGTTAGTAAAAGTTGGTGTACATTGTTGGGTTGATGATATGTTAGCGTAGTGTTGTGCAAATTGTGTCGCCACCTCTAGGGGAAGCGTGTAAGATGTGTTGTGTATTTGTAAGTGTGGGATTTTGTATGGCGGTGGTCTTTTATTTGAAAACGATTTAATTAATGTCCAAATTTTTGAGAGGGAGGTAAATCGATTAAAGGTAGATGAGAATTCCTGCCAAGATTCTTTTTTTGCTTTGTCAATGATTGTTTTAGCCAAAGAGCGGGTTTTCCGTACTTCGTGCTCGTTTTCTGCAGTTATACAAGATTGAAATTTTCGAAATGCTCTTTTCCGGAGGGCAACAGCTCTTTGGCATTCTGTGTTCCACCACGGGGCAGTACGCTGCCTCGGGTGGTGTTGTGTGTGTGTGCGTGTGTGTGGAATGTGCTGGTGTGCTGATGCGAGTCTCGTCTCCGGAGCCGCCGGGCCAATACACCGCTGCTGCGGCCTCCGCTGCCGGGCAGCAAGTAAAGTAAAAAGACGTGATTGTGCGGTGACGACGTGGGCTGGTGCTGTCGGACTCTGTGACCAGATTACCGGCGGCGAGATGGGCACGCCTTCACCGACTCTGCGGCTTCGTTCTGGCGCCGTGCGAGCCCCGCCGGAGCTCAAGCACGTGGACTCCATCGTCGACGCGGTTATGAAGAAGCTGCGTGCGTCGGGGATCGGCTCCGGAGGAGATGCTGCCTCTCTGGATGGCAGTGACGTCCAGCCGTCGCCGGAGCGGTGCGAGCCGGACAGTCCAGCACCGGCCGAGCCGGGCCGGGCGCAGCGGCAGCTGTGGCTGGCGGAGCTGCGCTCCCGTATGCCCGACATGGGCGTGCGGGAGAGAGAGGAAGTTCGGGCGCTTCTAATCATCGGCGAGTGGGCGGGCCCGCCCCCGGCGGACCACGTCTGGTACTGGGGACGGGTCCGCCTTATGCTAATAGTCGCGCATCACGGCTGGGGCGCCGCGCTGGCGGACAGTCGGATGACCGACATGGACCGGCTGGGTATAAGACTTCATCTGGCTGCTGGATCGCCGCCTCCTGCGCCGCCGGCGGTCGCCGCTGTGGCGGCTGGTGGGCGCGGCAGACCGTGCCGTCCATCGGGCCTCCGTAGACCGGTGACGTCTGCTGGCGCCGGCAGGGGCTGCGTCCCTCGTCCGAGGCAATGAAGGGACAGCCCGGGCGCGGGGCGGCGGACGGGGGCCGCCCGCGCTCGGCCCCGCCGCGGCTTGCGGGTCGCGGTGGCGCTGCGACTGGCGGTGGGGGCAACGGCCTCTGTTTCCTCCGGCCCCCGGCCAGCCGCGGAGTCTCCTGACGACTCTGTGAGACGTGTCACCAGTGAGAGAGACTTCTTCTCTGCGGAGCCAGGCTGCCGGCCTCAGTCTGGCGGGCTGGCACCGCTGAACGATCGGCGCGCCATCTGTGATGTGCTGGCGGAACCAGACACGGCTTCCTGGCAGGGACCTCTGGAGGCGGCTGACTCTCGCTCAGTGGCTGAGGAAATAGTCTTTATGCTGACGGAGCCGCCCCCATCGCTGCTGCCGCCGTCTCTCGGTGAGGCGGGTGGCGCGGGCGTGCCGACGACGGTCGAGTCGCCTTTAGACTTTATCGGCGACCATCGCCTGCCTCTGGAGGCTGGCGCACGGGTGCGGCCGCCGGTGGCGGGCCGGGTTAATGCGGCCCTTTTTGCCGGTCACCCACGAGTGCAGTGTGTACTGGCTAAGGGGTTGAAAGTGCGCGTGCCCGCGACAGCGCCTCGCGTGTGGCAGGTGACTCGGCGCTCGGCGCTGATGACGGCCGCGGTGGCCGACTGTGTGGCGGCCGGCGTGCTGGTGCCGGGCCGCCAGCGGCGATGTTACCGTCTTTTCCCGGTACCTAAGAACAAGTCGGTGGCGCGCCTAGTTTACGACATGTCTTCGCTTACGCCCTTTTTGCCACACCGGCCGTGTGTCTTACCGACCATCGAGCGGGCCTTGGAGGCTGCCGCCGATGGTTTTAACTTTGCATTAAAAATAGATCTGCGTGATGGTTTTTTTCACATTCCGCTGGCTGCGAGCACGCGCGCGAATTTCGGGGTGTCTTATGAGGGAAATGAATATATGTTCGCTCGTCTGCCTATGGGCATTTCGATTGCACCGTCGGAAATGCAGCACTTGGCTTGTGTCACTGTTAAAATAGTCGAGGCGCGTTTTCCGGGTGTTAACGGTATGGTGTACTTGGATGATTTTTTGTTTTTGGCGCGCTGTCCCCGCGATTTGATAGGTGTTAGTGATTTTCTGTCTAGTGCTGGATTTTGTTTAAACTTTGGAAAATCTGTGCTCACTCCAACATCGAATCTGATATTTCTCGGCGTAGATTTAGACTTGATGGCGGGCACAGCCCGGGTTAAGGCGGGTGTTTTGCCGGCTCTCCGCGCCGCCGTGTCTGCCTGCTCCCCATCCTGGCCGCTGCTGAAGCGCCAGCGACTGGCTGGCTTTGTTAATTTTGTGCGTCCGTGCCTCAAGCTGCCGCTTGAGGTTGTCAGTGCCGTGCGTGACGGTGACAGAGAGGCGTGCGCGGCAGTGTTGCACTTTGTCGACGATGACGTCATGCTGACGCATGACTATGTGCGCGCTTGTAACAATGTACACTTGCGACAGGTATTTGTCGACGCGACGCCATCTCAGATAGGCATCGTCAGACCGGGCTGCACTCCGGTGTCAGTGGCTCTGCCGCTAGAGCTCCCGATTTACGTGGCCGAATACGCAGCGGCGTTAACGGCGATTTGTACGAGCGGCGATGGAGTGTTTACGATTTTTTCAGATAATATCGGTGTCGTTTATAATTTACACAAGGGCCGCTGTCCGCGTTCTTGGCTTACGTTACTGTGTAATATTTTCCGTTTTCGTAATTTTTCGGTTAATTATATTCGCTCCGATGCTAACCCCGCAGACGCGCCTTCACGCGCGTTTTGTGCCTAGGGACATCGCACGATCCTCTCGGCCAATGGCAGGTCGGGGGTGTCTGTTGGCTCGACCAATGGCCGGGCCTGGTTTGGCGGGTGTGCTGACCTGACATCTGTGTCGCTGTGACGGCTGGGAGTCTCGTCTCCGGAGCCGCCGGGCCAATACACCGCTGCTGCGGCCTCCGCTGCCGGGCAGCAAGTAAAGTAAAAAAAATATTATTTATTTATTATATTTATTAGCATAAGGCGCTGGTTCTGGCCGGCCTTCAGGGCGGCGGTCCGCAGGAGGGACTCGTCGTCGGACGACAGTTCCGAAGAACGACGGGTGGTCTCCCGGCGGGGGGAGGGTCCGTCAGAGGGAGCCGGGGTGGACTCGGCTGAGCGGCGGGGCGGGTCGGGCATGGGTGGGTACCCTTGCAAGCCGGTTCGGGGTCGGGGCAGGTCTGGCTGGGCAGCCTGCTGGAAGGGGGTTGCCTGGGGCGGGGCTTGCGGACCGGTGGTCCGGTGGGGCGGGGCCTTGGCCAGCGGCGGCCAGGCGGCGGGGTTCAGGTTTGGGGAGAGCGTCGGGGGGAAGCGGGCCTCTGTCGGTGTCCGTCCTTCGCCTCCACGAACGCCACCTGAGCCGGGCAGCGCCGATACCAGGCGGCGTGGGCGTCGCCGCATCCGGCGCAGCACTTAGCTGCGGCGGTGCACCCGTCTGTCGGGTGTTGCCCGGCACACCGACCACACGTGTGGCTGTGTGCCTGGCAGACGCCGTCGGTGTGGCCGAATCGCCAACACTTTCGGCACTGCCGGGGGGGGGGGGGGGGCGGATCCAAGGGCGTACGTCTACCCGAAGGTAGCCGCAGTACACCTGGCTGGGCAATGCTAGCCCGCCGAACCTCAGGCGTACTAGTGGGTTGGGCTGCTCTTGCCTCTGGGGCCTGAGCCGCACCACCTCCACTACGCCCTGCGGCTCGAGCTCCCAGAGGATCTCCTCCTCCGAGAGGCTAGCCACCTCAGGGCACCACATGAGGCCCTCCACCGAGTTTAGGTGGATGTGGGCCTCGACGTTCACCGCTACACCGATGAACGACGTGGTTGCCAGCAGGGGGACGTTCTGCTGTCCAGACAGGGTCTGGATCAGGAGAGCTCCTGAGTGGATCGTCCTGGCCTTTCCCACGTCCCCGCCACAGATCGACCGTATCCAGCGCCTTATGGCGAAGGGGTTGGTCGACCCAAACGGAGCACCGTCGTCCCGCTTCATTAGCAGGAACGCCGGGCCGTCGGGGGTACATGAGTCGGGCGGGAGCCTGGCCCCTGGACGGGGCGGGCTGAGCCCCTGAAGGGGGCGGGGAGGGGGGCCGTCCAGGGGGACACGCGGTCGCGCGCCGGAAGACCCCAGAGGGGGGGTCGGGCGGGTCGGGGGGGGGGGGGGGGGCTGGGTTCCGGGGGGGGGGGGGGGGTGGGGGGGTAGCCATCGTCGTGGCTCAGGGATAGGATAGGGGCTAACTGTTTACGTTAACTTGCCACACACGACAGAACGTGTTGGCAACTGCAAATTAACTTCCCAAGACTGGAGGGGACCTACGCCGTGGAGGAGGCCTATTGCCAATAAAAATTTGTAGCTAATGAATCTACCTACATAAAAATATCTAAAAACTACCTATCTAAAGGGTCTAACAACCCTGCCACACGCACGTGGACAGGGTTCCGCACCCGGAAGCGGTGGAGGGCTGGAGCAGGCTGGCTTGTTGTCGTCCAAGGTCCGATGTCGATGAAAGGATGCATCCGGGCTTTTGGAAGCCGGGTCCCCACCTCCCAGCCCCGCCCCGCTCGCTACCGCCCTCCGCCCTCGCCCTGCTTCGCTCGCTACCACTCTCCGCCCTCCCGCGCCTCCCCCCGGTCTCTGTCTCCCTCCCGCCCTGGCCAGCTCCCTGAACGGACCCGACCACCCCGCCGGAGACGGACACGAGCGACCGCAAGGCGCGGTCAGAATAGCAACTCCCGATGAACTAAAATCAAACTGAATTCGTCCTCCAATGGAATGTTAGATCTTTAATATCACATTGGGGGCAATTCAAACATTATGTCTTAAATAATAATCCGTTAGTAGCCGCTGTTCAGGAAACCCATTTCATTGACGCCGACTTTAATAATTATACTCTTAAAATCTCCGGCTATAGTCTCTACACAAATAACGTAAATGCATCACCGCGCCGAGGCGGCTCGGCTTTGCTTATTTCAAACCAACTTTTGCATCACCAAATCGACCTTCAAACAACCTTAGACGCAGTCGGCGTCAATATTAAAATCGCTCAGCTAGAACTAACTCTTATCTCAATTTATTTCCGTCCTACCGAGGACATAGACATTGATTCTCTTTCCCAGCTTATTACAAATATTAACACCCCATGTCTGATTATGGGCGATTTCAACGCGCATAGTCGGGCGTGGGGCTGCCTTCGGAACTCTCTTCGAGGCCAAATTATGCTGGACCTACTGGACCGCTATAATTTGGTCTTCCTTAACGACCAATCACCCACACACGTACACCACTCAGGAGGCGAGGTGACTTACAGCGCCATCGATCTCGCCTTCGCCACACCACGCATCGCGACTCTTTTTACATTTAACGCACAATCTGACCCTCTTTTTAGCGATCATTTCCCAATTCACTTAGAACTCCAAGTCCCTTCAGGACAGACAAATTTTTACTCTCTGCCTAGATGGAACCTTCGCAAAGCCGACTGGTCCTCCTTTCAAAAACACATTGACACTAGTCACCCCGCAGACTCCCAGACCGACATTAACATATTTTTTAACACTATTCTCGCATCAGCACACCAGCACATTCCACACACACGCACACACACACAACACCACCCGAGGCAGCGTACTGCCCCGTGGTGGAACACAGAATGCCAAAGAGCTGTTGCCCTCCGGAAAAGAGCATTTCGAAAATTTCAATCTTGTATAACTGCAGAAAACGAACACGAAGTACGGAAAACCCGCTCTTTGGCTAAAACAATCATTGACAAAGCAAAAAAAGAATCTTGGCAGGAATTCTCATCTACCTTTAATCGATTTACCTCCCTCTCAAAAATTTGGACATTAATTAAATCGTTTTCAAATAAAAGACCACCGGCATACAAAATCCCACACTTACAAATACACAACACATCTTACACGCTTCCCCCAGAGGTGGCAACACAATTTGCACAACACTACGCTAACATATCATCAACGCAACAATGTACACCAACTTTTAATAACCAACTTAACGATCAATTTCAATCTATTAGCTTTGACTCTAATAACGTAGAAATCTACAACTCTCTTTTTACCAACTCAGAGTTAACGTACGCTATAGGTAAATGTGGTAAAACTTCTGTAGGACCAGATCAAATTGACTACTCCTTCTTTAAAAACTTGACAGAGACTGGTCTCACCAACTTACTAACAGCCTTCAATACCATGTGGTTTGATGGCACTTTCCCTGAATCTTGGCATAATAGTACGCTAATTCCTATAATTAAACCTCGCAAACCCAAATCTTCTCCCGCTAGCTATCGCCCTATTTCTTTAACTAGTTGTGCATGTAAACTATTCGAACGCATGGTTAATGGACGCATCAGGACATACATTGAAACAAATAATTTACTTTCCCCACACCAAAGTGGTTTTCGACCTGGTCGCTCCACTGCGGACAATTTAGTTGGTCTTATCGACTCTGTCCAGCGCGGCTTTCGAGGGAGAGAGGTCACAGTTGCCCTCTTTCTTGATTTGAGAGCTGCGTTTGACAGAGTCAATAAGACTGCACTTCTAGTAAAGGTCCATAAGGCCGGAATTCGAGGTCGACTCGCTAAATTTATCCAAACTTTTTAGAAAATAGAACTTTTAATGTAAGGTGCGGCAACACATATTCTCCAAATCAAAATCAGGACCACGGTGTCCCACAGGGATCGGTCCTCTCCCCGACCCTATTTTTAATTATGATTAACGACATTTTCAGTAATATTAACAAGATCGACAAAGGTCTTAAATTTTAAATGTACGCTGATGACCTGGCGGTGTGGTTCTCGCACCCGAGTGTCGATCAAGCCAGCAAAATGTTACAACTAGTACTCATTGATATAAAGGTATGGTGCGACCAATGGGGTCTGGAAATTTCTCCAAGTAAATCTGCATCTCTAATTTTTTCAAAGAAACCTGCATATGTGGAACCCTACATTCCATTAAAATATAACAATCAAATTATCCCTTTTGTCAAATCATTCAAGTATCTGGGAATAACGCTAGACACACGTCTCTCGTTCATCCCACACTTCAATGATTTAGTGCAGAGATGTACGAGACGAATTAATATTATGAAGTCATTGGCTGGTCGAGAGTGGGGCGCAGATCGTGCCACTCTTCTCCAAGTATATACTTCCCTGATACGCCCAGTACTGGACTATAACGCATTCTTATTTGATGACATATGTTCCAAACAAATTAAAAAATTGCAAACTGTCCAAAACGCTGCCTTGCGGATCGTGACTGGAGCCTGCCGCACCACCAACACCACAAACTTACACATCGACACAAACATTCCCACACTCTGCCGCCGACGCAAATACACACTACTTAGATTCTACACCAGAGCAAGTTCACACCCCACACGCACAACATTCCACATCTTAAATCACCCCGCACCCACAAGACGACAAACACTACTACAAAAACGACACCCACTCATCAGTCACAGAATCAGACAGACACTCGCACTATTCAACATTCCACACATCAACACAATGCCAACGCCACCACTCACATCTCACTGGCTCGACACAACACCAGACACACACCGCCTCTTCACACACAACAAAAACACAGTCACGGCGGCAGAGACACACACACTCTTCAACGAACACAAAGCACAACACAACACATACACATACATACATACACAGACGGCTCTCGAAGCGACGGCCGAACCGGTGGTGCATTCTACACAAACACAGTTAGCAATAACTTTAGACTTCCCGACATAAATAGCGTATACACAGCGGAATTGTCAGCCATTTTATTAGCATTAATATATGTCAGAAAAGAAAAACTTAAGGAAGTAGTCATTTGCACAGACTCGTCCGCCTCGCTCACGGCCATTTCCTCGATTAGTGACTGTAGAAACCCGATAGTATTTAAAATCAGACAGCTAATTAAGTATTTAAACAGTAAAAACAATAGTATTACATTCCTCTGGATCCCAGGACACGCAGATATCCCGGGAAACGAGGAAGCCGACAGACTTGCGAAATTGAGCCTAGAATTACCTTCAGTAAACCAACTTCCAAGCCCAGTATCAGACGTGTTAAATTATATTAATTCTCAACTTAGCGTACTGCGCCAGAGCGAGTGGGACGCCGCTCCGCATTTTCATCTTTATCCAATCAAGCCAAAAGTCCAACATTTTATATCAAGTCATCAGAATTGTAGAGAGAAGGAGGTAATTTTGGCGCGCCTCCGTCTCGGTCATACAAAAATTACTCATTATTATATTATGGAGAATCTCCCGCCACCAAATTGCCAACATTGCCCAGGTTATCCGCGCTACACAATCAAGCACTTACTTCTTACTTGCCCAGTACACAACGATAAACGACAGAACATTATTAATTACACACAACAAAATGGCATCACATTAAATCTTCAAACACTGTTAGGTGATAGTTATCCTGAATTAATAGGTCTCCTCTTAGATTATCTCTACCAAACACGTTTAGCTAATCAAATATAACAGGGGTTTTTGGCCTTGCGCATTTTTGGCCCACCGCGCAGGTTTTTTCCCCTTTGCCTTAGACGCTGGGTTTTTTATTATTCAGGACTTTTCGCCCAGCTAAATACACCCCACAACCAGGTCTCGCCGAGGCGCCGGAGCCAGGGAGATTGGCAACAGTCTCCCGTTGTGGCAATGACGGCACCCCCACGGCTCCATCAACACTGACATTGTACAGGTGTATTGTAATACAAATATGTATGCATGTGTGTCTCGTGTTTGACTTATTTTTGACCTTGAACGAAATACTTAACGTAATGATAGATATTATATTTGACCTTGAACGAAATACTTAACGTAATGTTAGATATTATATTTACTTGAACAGTAAATTTTCCGGGTCTACATAAACCGGTTAACGTAATTAATTAACGTAAAATAGCTACCCTATTCCCTTGCTTGCTCGGGTCCACATAAACCGATTAACGTAACTCTTTGCCTGGCAAATTGCCAGAAGTAATTTCCCAAACCCGGGAAATGGCTATAGGCCGGTCCGGGTAGTAAAAAAAAAACGCATCCTTTCATCGACATCGGACCTTGGACGACAACAAGCCAGCCTGCTCCAGCCCTCCACCGCTTCCGGGTGCGGAACCCTGTCCACGTGCTTGTGGCAGGGTTGTTAGACCCTTTAGATAGGTAGTCTTTAGATATTTTTAAGTAGGTAGTCTCATTAGCTACAAATTTTTTATTGGCAATAGGCCTCCTCCACGGCGTAGGTCCCTTCCACTTTTGGGAAGTTAATTTGCAGTTGCCAACACGTTCTGTCGTGTGTGGCAAGTTAACGTAGACAGTTAGCCCCCATCCAATCCCCTCCTGAGCCACGACGATGGCTACCCCCCGGAACCCCGCCCCCCCCCCCCCCCCCGCCCCGACCCGCCTGACCCCCCTCCGGGGTTCCCCGGCGCGCGACCGCGTGCCCCCCTGGACGGTCCCCCTCCCAGCCCCCTCAGGGGCCCCGCCCGCCCCGTTCAGGGGCCTGGCTCCTCCCCGACCCCCCTCAGGGGTCCCCCCTCCCAGCCCCCCTCAGGGGCCCCGCCCGCCCCGTCCAGGGGCCTGGCTCTGGCCGTCCTCGCCGTCCCCCCGACCCTCCCAACCCCCCTCAGGGCCCCCCCTCCCAGCCCCCCTCAGGGGCCCCGCCCGCCCCGTCCAGGGGCCTGGCTCTCGCCGTCCCCCCGACCCTCCCGACCCCCCTCAGGGGTCCCCCTCCCGTACCGGCGCGCGCCCCCGATCCCCCGGCTCCCATCAGGAGCCCCGCCCCGACCGTCCCGGTGCCTGGCTCCCGCCAGACACCTCTCCACCCGACGGACCGGCTCTCCTCCTCATCCAGAGGCTGGACGGGGTGAGTTTTCGCCAGGCGAACCCCTTCGCGATCCGACGCCGGCTGGTCAACCTCTGCGGAGAGGTGGCTTCCGCCAAAACCATCCGTACTGGCGGCCTGCTGGTACAGACACTGTCTGACCAGCAGACAGAGCGGGTCATGGGCCTAACGTCCTTCCTGGACGCGGCCTGTGAGGTGTCTGCCCCTGACAGGATGAACTCCTGCCAGGGGTACATCTACTGCCCCGACGTAAACGGCCTTACCGAGGCCGTGCTCCTGCAGGAGCTAGTGACCCAAGGGGTCACAGAGGTCGTGAGGATGAGGTCCCAGAAGCCGGGACCGAATCCCATGATCAAGCTCCGGTTCCGGGGGCTAGACCTGCCTCAGCAGATTTACTGCGGCTACATCAGAGCCGCAGTAACAGAGTGGACCCCGGCGCCCCAGCAGTGCCGATACTGCTGGCGCTTCGGCCACCATCAGCGGAACTGCCACGCCCGTCTCCCCACCTGCGGGAAGTGCGCTGAGTATTGCTTGGCCTGCCGCCTTACGGCGATATCGGCCCTGTGGTCGAAGGGCGCCAGAGGCGCCCTTCGCTGCCATTTTTCTTCTTCATGATTTCTTTTTGTTTTGTTTTTCCGGTGGTGATTTGGTTGACGGTTGATGAGTTGGTAGGACAGTGGTGGTACGGATACAATTACAAATACAAATACAGTTACAAATACAAATACAATATTGACATAATGGTGGACAGTAGTTTACATATTATTTAGTGAGGTGAGTTTGGACCGTTAGATGATTTTTTCTCTCTCTCTCTCTCTCTCTCTCTCTCTCTCTCTCTCTCTCTCTCTCTCTCTCTCCCTCTCTCTCTCTCTCTCTCTCTCTCTCTCTCTCTCTCTCTTTCTTTTTCTCTTTTTTTTCTCATCTGTTTTTTTTTTGGTCTCTTTTACAATATGGTGAACAGTGATAAACATACACTTCTACAATAGTGACATGCATGGGCAGGGTGGCGATTTACATTAGGTTTGTTTATGATGTGCTTTTCTACTTCGAATTGACTTCTTATGTTTACTTCTCTTCTTGTTAATATTGTAAGTATGTAGTTCTGTTTGATCTTGTTTCTTCTGCAGGTATTCGTTTTTCTTGTTGATATCATATGTATGTTATTCTGTTTCTTCATGTTTTGTTCGTTATGTGTAGGGTGTGTTAGGTGGTTTGTTTATGTGTAGCTTGTTTTCTTCTGTAGTATTATTTGTATTTGTTTTTGTGTTTTTCTTCTTCTTCTTTTTCTTCTTCTTTCTTCTCGATAATCTTGTTGATAACGTTTTTATTTTCTATCATCTTTCAGTCCTACTAAACTTGATTGCGTAGTTAGGACTTAGGATAATGTTTCTTCTTTCTTCTTGTTAATCTTGTTTTGTGTCTTTTTATATTATCTTTGGATCCTACTACCCTTGGTGCTGTAGTGTGGACTTTACTATAATTATCTGCTTCTATCTTGTAGCTTCGTTTTTTCTCTTTTCTTGTTTCCTGAAGGTATTCGATTGTGTTTCATATTGCTTTTGTTTGTTTACGTGATCTTATTCTTGGGATGTCTTGAGTCTTGTTTTATTTCTTTTCGCACTTCAGTGATGTATAATTAGGTACACGTACATTATGCATGGATACTATCTTTAGACCGTTTTTTTTTTGGACTTGGGGTGCCTCTTTTTTTCTCTTTTTTTTCTCTCTCTTTTTGTCCTTGGCGTTTATCTTTTGGTCTCCCCGTTTTTTTTCTCATATATATATCTATGGATACCGTGGCGTACACTTATAAAATTCAGATTGTCACAGATAGTTGGAAAAATTGAGCCGGGAGGGCGGTGGCGGGACCGCGGTGGCGCGGCTGCACGTTGCCGTCCCGGTCACCGATGGTTTGGTTGGTTTGGCGGTGGCGCGGCCGCATGGTGACGTCACGATGACTGATGGTTTGGTTGATCACCGACTACAGTTGGTCAAGGAGTTTTGAATTGGTAAGAAAATCAAACAGTAGGTTTATTAATTCTGGGTGCTCGTTTCCCAGTATGGATCTCATGTTGACGTTTATGTGGTTTTGCTGGCAGTAGTGTGTAATTGGTAGTCTGTGTGTATTATATTGTGGGCATTCAATTAGGAGGTGTTTTATGGTTAGGGTGGTGTTTGTGCAGTTTTCACATGTCGGTTTGCTTGATTTTGTAAAGATGTAAGAATGAGTTAGCTGTGTGTGTCCAATTCTCAACCTGGCCAGGGCTTTTTCCTGTCTTTTTTAGTTTTGATTTGCGGAACACCAGGGTTCTAATTTTGGGTGAATGTCTCGTAGGGATGTATTTGTATGATCCCATTGTATTTGTAGTTTGGCACGTATGTGTTTTCGTATTTTGGAGAAGTATTCTGTTGTGGTTGGATTCAAAGTGATGTAGTTTGTGTTACTGGTTGCTTTCTTGGCTTCCAGGTCTGCCTTTTCGTTTCCTAGTATGCCTGTGTGGCTGGGGATCCATAGGAGGTTTGGGATCTGATTTAGTGGAAGTGATTGCTGGATTTGGATGATTTGTGCTATGAGTGGGTGTTGTTGTGTTTTGTTTGGGGTTATCGACACTAGTGCTGATTTGGAGTCTGAAATGATGATAGGGTTTGTTAAGTTTTGTTCTTTGATTGTCGCGTAGGCTGCGTATATTGCGTATAACTCCGCTGTGTATATGGATCAGTAGTTTGGGAGTCGTGCTCTTAGTATTGTTATGAAGTTGTTGTTGGTTTGGAGTACTGCTGCTGATCCCGTTCTGTCTGGTGTTGTTTGTTTTGAGCCGTCCGTGTATATTAATGTGTGGTGTGGATGATTGTGTAGGAATTCCTGGAAGGATGCTTGTATTTCTGCATGGGTGTAGAGAGTTTTTGGTTTTTCAAGTAGTAGGATTACTTGAGGCGTAGGGATTTTCCACCATGGGATGGGTGGGGGTAGAAGTGTTGGTGTCATAAGGGGTAGGGCGAGTGTTTCTGTGTGGGCCTTGAATCTATTTCCGATTGTTCGGCGCTTGTTGGATGCATTTTTGTATTTTGGGTGTGACCGCCTCCATATAGCTTGAAGACATGGGTGAATAGGGATTTGTTGAATTTTGAAAAAGTATCGGAAGAGTGCTTCTGTTCGTCTTTCTTGTAGAGGAGGGATATCGTTGTATACGTGTAGGGAGGTGATGGGAGATGTTTTGAGGGCCGTGGTTATGATTCTCAAGCAGGTGTTTTGTAAAGTGTCTAATTTTTTTAAGTGTGTTTGTGTTGCGTTTTCAAAGACAATTGCAGAGTATTCCATAATGGGGCGTATTAGTGTGATATAAAGTTTCATGAGTGTTTTTCTGTCTCCGCCGTACTGGGTTCCCGATGCCGCTTTGAGGATGTTAAGTCTTTTTGATACTCTGGTGTGATGTCTTCAATATGGTGTTTGAAAGAAAGTTTATTATCGAAAGTTATTCCCAGGAATTTGGCTTCCGTTACAAATGGGACATTGTTATTACTGATTGTTAGTGGGGTGCAGTGTTCTGGTGTTAAGTTTCCGAATATAAGGCATTTAGACTTTCCGGGTGAGATGTGTAGGTTAAGAGGGGCGAGTTTGTTTTCGATGTGTGTAAGTGTTTTTTTGTAGAGAGGCTAGTGCGTTGTTGTAGTGTACGTGGGAGGTCCAGGTAGCTATATCGTCTGCGTATATAGCAATCTTGGCCGGTTGGGGGATAGTGTAGAGTGTAGAGTTGAGCGCTAAAATAAATAGCAGGGGACTGAGGACAGACCCTTGGATTAGGCCGGTGGAAGGGAATTTGGTGTCAGATAGATGACCTGTATGTTTTACCTGAAATGTTCTGTTGCATAAGTAGTGATTTAGATAGTGGAGTAGGTGGCCCTGTATGTTTATTTGGTGTAAGTAGTTCTGGAGTGTCGTAATGTTAAGTGTGTCGTAAGCGTTTCTTAAATCGAGAAAAACTACTGCTGTGTATTGCCGTCGGCTGAAGGCATATTGCGCGTCAGCTGTTAATTTGACCAAGTTGTCAGTTGTGCTTCTGCCTGGTAGGAAACCAGCTTGGTTTGAGGAAAGGATGTTGTGTTTTTGGATGAAATAAAGCAGTCTTGCTTTGATGATTCTTTCAAAGATTTTGTGAACGCAGCTGGTGAGGGAGATGGGCCTGTAACTTTCTTTAAGTGTTGGGTCTTTGTTTGGTTTGAGGATAGGAAGGATGTGTGAGTGGAACCACGTGTCGGGGTATACGTGTGTAGTGAAAGTGTGGTTTAGTGAGTCAAGTAGTGCTTGTGTGGCGATTGGACCCATGTGTTTAAAAAATTGGTAATGTATTTCGTCTGGGCCAGGACTTGAGTTACCTGTTTTATTAATTGCTAGACTAAGTTCTTGCAATGTGAAAGGTTCGTTGTACTCGGCTAGGTTTATAAGTGTATCTTCTGGTATGTAACTTGGTATAGGATTAGGGATTTCTGAGGCTATTTCTAGATAGCGATTGGCTAGTATTTCTACAACATCTTGCGGATCTGTTACGTAAGTATTATTGTGTTTGATTGATAAAGATTTGTGTAAAGTTTGGCGATTTCCTTTAAATGCTTTAATGATTCGCCATACTCTACTGAGTGGGGTGAACCTATTAAAAGTATTAACATATTCTTCCCATGATTCTTTTTTTGCTTTTTTAATCAATTGGCGGCACTTTGCTTTGGCTTTCTTATATGTGCAAAAAATTTCCATTGTTCTATGTTTTTCGTAACGGTGTCTGGCGGTATTTCTAAATGTGATTGCTCGCTTACAATCGTAATTCCACCAGGGAGCAGCTTTTGGATTTGGGTGATGAGTTTTTGTATGTGGAATGTTTTGTTTTGCGGTATCTAGTATTGATTGGGTTAGTTGAGTGATTGTCGTGTTGTTATTTATTGTTTGTTCTAGTGTATTAGTATATTCTGTCCAATTGGCCCTTTTTAAATTCCAGCGGGGGAAAGAACCAAGTGGGGATGAATTTTTCCCTATTTTAATATGGATGGGGAGGTGGTCACTAAAATAGGGATCATCTGTGGTTTCCCACGTCTAGCTTGCGGCTAGATCGGGAGTTGTGGCTGTGATGTCTGGTGTTGTGTTGTTTTGTGTGATCTGTTGGGCTGGGAGAGTATGCGAGCCGTTGTTGAGGATTACAAGCTGTGTGTTGTTTAATAAATTGTGGAATAATTTACCGCGGTAATCTGAGGATCTTCTGCTAGTGTCCCACAGAGGGTGGTGAGCATTAATATCTCCGCATATTAAAACTGGAGTGTTTGTGTTCTGAATAATCGTTTCTAATAAGGTGATGTATTCTCTGCAATGCTTATTGGGTGGGAAGTAAAAGTTGATTATGGTGATTGGAGTTGAAGTAGTAGTAATTTCTGTGATGAGGATGTCATGTTGTGTGTTGTATGGTATGTGTCTGTGTGGTATGTTGTTTTTGATGTATGTGCACACGCCTCCGCGTCTGTTGCGTGTTTGGTGGGAGGAGTCTTTTCGGTATAAGCTATATGAATTTATGTTGAAATTATAGGGATCTGATGGTTTTAAATGGCTTTCTTGGATGCAAATGATGGATATGTTGGCTTCGTTTAGTGCGGTTCTTAACTCGTGCCAGTGCTGTGGAATTCCCCTCGTGTTCCATTGGAGGATTGTGGTGTGAGTGTCAGTGTTATGAGGAGTGTTTCTTGTTTGTGTGAGTTGTGTTATTACTTGGGATGTGTGCGGAGAGTGTATGGTGTGTTATGCTGTGTGTTGTTTGGTTTTTGGCCCTTTGTGCGTGTATGGCGTCTCCCCTTACTGTTAGGTGGGCGGTGTGCCTGCCTCGTCTCACGAGACAGCCCACTGTGACGGTGGCGACACCGCAGCGATGCGCTGCGTGTCGTGCGGCGGACCCCACTCCGCGTGGTCCCGGGACTGCCCGGCCAGACAGGCAGTGGTCGAACAGACCAAGGCCCGACGGGCGACGCCGATCGCCCCGCCTCCCATCCCAGCGCTGGCTCCCAGCGTGTGGCCGCTGCTGCCAACCCCGACCCGGATCACGCCCTCTCCCCGTCGGTCCCCACGCGGGTCCTCCTCACCGGTGCAGCCGGCTGCTCAGGTAGAGCGCCCCTGCGAGCCCTGCCCCTCCCAAGCCAAGTCCCACACGGACTCTGGCTTTGCCCCAGTGGCACCCACGCCCACCCCCGCCGAACATCTGGCGGAGTCCCCAGCCGGGTCCCAGGACTCAGGTCCCCAGAGCACCAGGGGGTCGTCCACGGAGGAAGACTCCGACGACTCGTCTGCAGGCGAGTCGGACACCTCACTGATACGAGCCGTCACCCGCCGCGTGACCAGCCACCGCACCCAGCCTCGCCCCTCCCGCTCCCCGCCCTCCCGCCGCTCCCTCTCGCCCCTCCCGCTCCCCGGCCTCCCCCCGCCCCCCCCCCCGCCCCGCCCCCCCCCCCCAGCCGCTCCATCTCCCCGCCCCCCGCTCCCTCTCCCCGCCCTCCCCCCTCCCCCTCCCCTGCTCTCAGAGGAAAGCAACTCAGGCTTCCAGCCCATCCGCCCCGCCCAGCTCCCTACAGATAGGTCGAGCCGCCCCCGCTCCCGCTCCCGCTCCCAATGCAGGCGTACCCGGGCGACCGCGAGGCAAGGTCTGGAAGTAACTCACGATGAATAACAAACAATCAGAATTCGTCCTCCAATGGAATGTTAGATCATTAATATCCCATTGGGGGCAATTCAAACATTATGTCTTAAATAATAATCCGTTAGTAGCCGCTGTCCAGGAAACCCATTTTGTTGACGCCGACTTTAATAATTATACTCTTAAAATCTACGGTTATAGCCTTTATACAAACAACGTAAATGCATCACCGCGCCGAGGCGGCTCGGCTTTGCTTATTTCAAACCAACTTTTGCATCATCAAATCGACCTTCAAACAACCTTAGACGCAGTCGGCGTTAATATTAAAATCGCTCAGCTAGAAATAACTCTCATCTCAATTTATTTCCGTCCTACGGAGGACATAGACATTGATTCTTTTTCCCAGCTTATTACAAATATTAACACCCCATGTCTGATTATGGGCGATTTCAACGCGCATAGTCGGGCGTGGGGCTGCCTTCGGAACTCTCTCCGAGGCCAAATTATGCTGGACCTACTGGACCGGCATAATTTGGTCTTCCTTAACGACCAATCACCCACACACGTACACCACTCAGGAGGCGAGGTGACTTACAGCGCCATCGATCTCGCCTTCGCCTCACCACGCATCGCGACTCTTTTTACATTTAACGCACAATCTGACCCTCTTTTTAGCGATCATTTCCCAATTCACTTAGAACTCCAAGTCCCTTCAGGACAGACAAATTTTTACTCTCTGCCTAGATGGAACCTTCGCAAAGCCGACTGGTCCTCCTTTCAAAAACACATTGACACTAGTCACCCCGCAGACTCCCAGACCGACATTAACACATTTTTAAACACTATTCTCGCATCAGCACACCAGCACATTCCACACACACACACACACACACAACACCACCCGAGGCAGCGTACTGCCCCGTGGTGGAACACAGAATGCCAAAGAGCTGTTGCCCTCCGGAAAAGAGCATTTCGAAAATTTCAATCTTGTATAACTGCAGAAAACGAACACGAAGTACGGAAAACCCGCTCTTTGGCTAAAACAATCATTGACAAAGCAAAAAAAGAATCTTGGCAGGAATTCTCATCTACCTTTAATCGATTTACCTCCCTCTCAAAAATTTGGACATTAATTAAATCGTTTTCAAATAAAAGACCACCGTCATACAAAATCCCACACTTACAAATACAAAACACATCTTACACGCTTCCCCTAGAGGTGGCGACACAATTTGCACAACACTACGCTAACATATCATCAACACAACAATGTACACCAACTTTTACTAACCAACTTAACGATCAATTTCAATCTATTAGCTTTGACTCTAATAACGTAGAAATCTACAACTCTCTTTTTACCAACTCCGAGTTAACGTATGCTATCGGTAAATGTGGTAAAACTTCTGTAGGGCCAGATCAAATTGATTACTCTTTCTTTAAAAACTTGACAGAGACTGGTCTCACCAACTTACTGGTCTCACCAACAGCCTTCAACACCATGTGGTTTGATGGCACTTTCCCTGAATCTTGGCATAATAGTACGCTAATTCCTATAATTAAACCTCGCAAACTCAAATCTTCTCCCGCTAGCTATCGCCCTATTTCTCTAACTAGGTGTGCATGTAAACTATTCGAACGCATGGTTAATGGACGCATCAGGACATACATTGAATCGAATAATTTACTTTCCCCACACCAAAGTGGTTTTCGACCTGGTCGCTCCACTGCGGACAATTTAGTTGGTCTTATCGACTCTGTCCAGCGCGGCTTTCGAGTGAGAGAGGTCACAGTTGCCCTCTTTCTTGATTTGAGAGCTGCGTTTGACAGAGTCAATAAGACTGCACTTCTAGTAAAGGTCCATAAGGCCGGAATTCGAGGTCGACTCGCTAAATTTATCCAAAACTTTTTAGAAAATAGAACTTTTAATGTAAGGTGCGGCAACACATATTCTCCAAATCAAAATCAGGACCACGGTGTCCCACAGGGATCGGTCCTCTCCCCGACCCTATTTTTAATTATGATTAACGACATTTTCAGTAATATTAACAAGATCGACAAAGGTCTTAAATTTTAAATGTACGCTGATGACCTGGCGGTGTGGTTCTCGCACCCGAGTGTCGATCAAGCCAGCAAAATGTTACAACTAGTACTCATTGATATAAAGGTATGGTGCGACCAATGGGGTCTGGAAATTTCTCCAAGTAAATCTGCATCTCTAATTTTTTCAATGAAACCTGCATATGTGGAACCCTACATTCCATTAAAATATAACAATCAAATTATCCCTTTCGTCAAATCATTCAAGTATCTGGGAATAACGCTAGACACACGTCTCTCGTTCATCCCACACTTCAATGATTTAGTGCAGAGATGTATGCGACGAATTAATATTATGAAGTCATTGGCTGGTCGAGAGTGGGGCGCAGATCGTGCCACTCTTCTCCAACTATATACTTCCCTGATACGCCCAGTACTGGACTATAACGCATTCTTATTTGATGACATATGTTCCAAACAAATTAAAAAATTGCAAACTGTCCAAAACGCTGCCTTGCGGATCGTGACTGGAGCCTGCCGCACCACCAACACCACAAACTTACACATCGACACAAACATTCCCACACTCTGCCGCCGACGCAAATACACACTACTTAGATTCTACACCAGAGCAAGTTCACACCCCACACGCCCAACATACCACATCTTAAACCACCCCGCACCCACAAGACGACAAACACTACTACAAAAACGACACCCACTCATCAGTCACAGAATCAGACAAACACTCGCACTATTCAACATTCCACACATCAACACAATGCCAACGCCACCACTCACACCTCACTGGCTCGACACAACACCAGACACACACCGCCTCTTCACACACAACAAAAACACAGTCACGGCGGCAGAGACACACAGTCTTCAACGAACACAAAGCACAACACAACACATACACATACATATACACAGACGGGTCTCGAAGCGACGGCCGAACTGGTGGTGCATACTTCACAAACACAGCTAGAAACAACTTTAGACTTCCGGACATAAATAGCGTATACACAGCGGAATTGTCATCCATTTTATTAGCATTAATATATGTCAGAAAAGAAAAACTTAAGGAAGTAGTCATTTGCACAGACTCGTCCGCCTCGCTCACGGCCATTTCCTCGATTAGTGACTGTAGAAACCCGATAGTATTTAAAATCAGACAACTAATCAAGTATTTAAACAGTAAAAACAATAGTATTAAATTCCTCTGGATCCCAGGACACGCCGGTATACCGGGAAACGAGGAAGCCGACAGACTTGCGAAATTGAGCCTAGAATTACCTTCAGTAAACCAACTTCCAAGCCCAGTATCAGACGTGTTAAATCATATTAATTCTCAACTTAGCATACTGCGCCAGAGCGAGTGGGACGCCGCTCCACATTTTCATCTTTATCCAATCAAGCCAAAAGTCCAACATTTTATATCTAGTCACCAGAATTGTAGAGAGAAGGAGGTAATATTGGCGCGCCTCCGTCTCGGTCATACAAAAATTACTCATTATTATATTATGGAGAATCTCCCGCCACCAAATTGCCAACATTGCCCAGGTTATCCGCGCTACACAATAAAGCACTTACTTATTACTTGCCCAGTACACAACGATAAACGACAGAACATTATTAATTACACACAACAAAATAGCATCACATTAAATCTTCAAACACTGTTAGGTGATAGTTATCCTGAATTGATAGGTCTTCTCTTAGATTATCTCTACCAAACACGTTTAGCTAATCAAATATAACAGGGGTTTTTGGCCTTGCGCATTTTTGGCCCACCGCGCAGGTTTTTTCCCCTTTGCCTTAGACGCTGTTTTTTTTTATTATTCAGGACTTTTCGCCCAGCTAAATACACCCCACAACCAGGTCTCGCCGAGGCGCCGGAGCCAGGGAGACTGGCAACAGTCTCCCGTTGTTGCAATGACGGCACCGCCACGGCTCCATCAACACTGACACTGTACAGGTGTATTGTAATACAAATATGTATGCATGTGTGTCTCGTGTTTGACTTATTTTTTACCTTGAACGAAATACTTAACGTAATGCTAGATATTATATTTGACCTTGAACGAAATACTTAACGTAATATTAGATATTATATTTACTTTGAACAAATAATTTTTCCGGGTACATATAAACCGGTTAAAGTAATTAATTAACGTAAAATAGCTACCCTTCTCCCTAGCTTGCCCGGGTCCACATAAACCGGATAACGTAACTCTTTGCCTGGCAAATTGCCAGAAGTAGTTCCCCAAACCCGGGAAATGGCTATAGGCCGGTCCGGGAAAAACAAAAACAACAAAAAAAACGCCGCATTCCTTCGCCAAAAAGTCAAATATCTTCGGCTGGGGAGTCTTTTCAGCCAAGAAAAGTTGCAGATAAGGATTTCTCAACACGGGCTACAAAACTGCTATTTCAGTTCAAAATCACATGTTGAAGGTGAACTATTTCCTTTAAGTGTGCACAATTTAGGAAGATTCCGACTTATGATAACAAATTGGTATTCAGGAAACTGAGACCGGACTACGATGCGATCAGAAAGTTCAGCAAGATGCCCAAGGCACACCATGTTAAAACTATTTAGTAACATTGGGTGCTTCCGGGTGCTAATGTAAGCCAATAAACAGCCCAGTATGCGTTGTTGAATTGCCTATGGTGCTTGTGGAATACTTGCTCAAGCATGGTCTATCTATAACATTATAAGTAAAGCACCATTGCTGCTAATACTCGAGTGCATACGTAACCCATCAGAACGTTTAACTCTCGTGCTACTTTGTGTAGTATCTTATATGACAAAGGCTCCTAGAAGTAGCATCCTGTATACTGGACAAAACACCTTTCTCCCAATAAGTAAAGCCTTATTGATACTAAGTTGGCCGCGGCCGCGCATGCGCGTGAGGCACTGAGATAGCATCTCGTGTACTTTGTGTAGTATCTTGCTTTGGCAAAGACATCCTTTCATCGACATCGGACCTTGGACGACAACAAGCCAGCCTGCTCCAGCCCTCCACCACTTCCGGGTGCGGAACCCTGTCCACGTGCGTGTGGCAGGGTTGTTAGACCCTTTAGATAGGTAGTCTTTAGATATTTTTAAGTAGGTAGATTCATTAGCTACAAATTTTGTATTGGCAATAGGCCTCCTCCACGGCGTAGGTCCCCTCCAGTCTTGGGAAGTTAATTTGCAGTTGCCAACACGTTCTGTCGTGTGTGGCAAGTTAACGTAAACAGTTAGCCCCTATCCTATCCCTGAGCCACGACGATGGCTATTCCCCCGGAACCCCGCCCCCCCCCCCCCGACCCGCCCGACCCCCCTCTGGGGTCTTCCGGCGCGCGACCGCGTGTCCCCCTGGACGGCCCCCCTCCCCGCCCCCTTCAGGGGCCCATCCCGCCCCGTCCAGGGGCCAGGCTCCCGCCCGACTCGTGTACCCCCGACGGCCCGGCGTTCCTGCTAATGAAGCGGGACGACGTTGCTCCGTTTGGGTCGGCCAACCCCTTCGCCATAAGGCGCTGGATACGGTCGATCTGTGGCGGGGACGTGGGAAAGGCCAGGATGATCCGCTCAGGAGCTCTCCTGATCCAGACCCTGTCTGGACAGCAGAACGTCCCCCTGCTGGCAACCACGACGTTCATCGGTGTAGCGGTGAACGTCGAGGCCCCCATCCACCTAAACTCGGTGGAGGGCCTCATGTGGTGCCCTGAGGTGGCTAGCCTCTCGGAGGAGGAGATCCTCTGGGAGCTCGAGCCGCAGGGCGTAGTGGAGGTGGGGCGGGGCCTTGGGCAGCGGCGGCCCAAGGCCGCCGCTGCCCAAGGCCCCGCCCCTCCACTACGCCCTGCGGCTGGTGGAGGGCCTCATGTGGTGCCCTGAGGTGGCTAGCCTCTCGGAGGAGGAGATCCTCTGGGAGCTCGAGCCGCAGGGCGTAGTGGAGGTGGGGCGGGGCCTTGGGCAGCGGCGGCCCAAGGCCGCCGCTGCCCAAGGCCCCGCCCCTCCACTACGCCCTGCGGCTCGAGCTCCCAGAGGATCTCCTCCTCCGAGAGGCTAGCCACCTCAGGGCACCACATGAGGCTCAGGCCCCAGAGGCAAGAGCAGCCCAACCCACTAGTACGCCTGAGGTTCGGCGGGCTAGCATTGCCCAGCCAGGTGTACTGCGGCTACCTTCGGGTAGACGTGCGCCCTTGGATCCGCCCCCCCCCCCCCCCGGCAGTGCCGAAAGTGTTGGCGATTCGGCCACACCGACGGCGTCTGCCAGGCACACAGCCACACGTGCGGTCGGTGTGCCGGGCAACACCCGACAGACGGGTGCACCGCCGCAGCTAAGTGCTGCGCCGGATGCGGCGACGCCCACGCCGCCTGGTATCGGCGCTGCCCGGCTCAGGTGGCGTTCGTGGAGGCGCAGGACGGACACCGACAGAGGCCCGCTTCCCCCCCGACGCTCTCCCCAAACCTGAACCCCGCCGCCTGGCCGCCGCTGCCCAAGGCCCCGCCCCACCGGACCACCGGTCCGCAAGCCCCGCCCCAGGCAACCCCATACCAGCAGGCTGCCCAGCCAGACCTGCCCCGACCCCGAGCCGGCTTGCAAGGCTACCCACCCATGCCCGACCCGCCCCGCCGCTCAGCCGAGTCCACCCCGGCTCCCTCTGACGGACCCTCCCCCCCGCCGGGAGACCACCCGTCGTTCTTCGGAACTGTCGTCCGACGACGAGTCCCTCCTGCGGACCGCCGCCCTGAAGGCCGGCCAGAACCAGCGCTCCCGCCCCTCCTCCCAACCCCGCCCCTCCTCCCTCTCCCGCCCCTCCTCCCACTCCCGCCCCTCCTCCCACTCCCGCCCCTCCTCCCTCTCCCGCCCCTCCTCCCACTCCCGCCCCTCCTCCCACTCCCGCCCCTCCTCCCAACCCCGCCCCTCCTCCCACTCCCGCCCCCGGGCCACTGAGGAGAGCCCGACCCCCTCCCCGCCACCCCGGTCCCGGTCACGGTCGAAGCCCCGCATACCTAGGCACACCCGAGCGACCGCAGGGCGCGGCCCGGACAGCAGCGACTAAAAATGAATAATAACCAGTCAGAATTTGTCCTCCAATGGAATGTTAGATCTTTAATATCCCATTGGGGGCAATTCAAACATTACGTCTTAAATAATAATCCGTTAGTAGCCGCTGTTCAGGAAACCCATTTTATTGACGCCGACTTTAACAATTATACTCTTAAAATCTACGGTTATAGCCTTTATACAAACAACGTAAATGCATCACCGCGCCGAGGCGGCTCGGCTTTGCTTATTTCAAACCAACTTTTGCATCATCAAATCGACCTTCAAACAACCTTAGACGCAGTCGGCGTTAATATTAAAATCGCTCAGCTAGAAATAACTCTCATCTCAATTTATTTCCGTCCTACGGAGGACATAGACATTGATTCTTTTTCCCAGCTTATTACAAATATTAACACCCCATGTCTCATTATGGGCGATTTCAACGCGCATAGTCGGGCGTGGGGCTGCCTTCGGAACTCTTTTCGAGGCCAAATTATGCTGGACCTACTGGACCGGCATAATTTGGTCTTCCTTAACGACCAATCGCCCACACACGTACACCACTCAGGAGGCGAGGTCACTTACAGCGCCATCGATCTCGCCTTCGCCACACCACGCATCGCGACTCTTTTTACATTTAACGCACAATCTGACCCTCTTTTTAGCGATCATTTCCCAATTCACTTAGAACTCCAAGTCCCTTCAGGACAGACTAATTTGTACTCTCTGCCTAGATGGAACCTTCGCAAAGCCGACTGGTCCTCCTTTCAAAAACACATTGACACTAGTCACCCCGCAGACTCCCAGACCGACATTAACACATTTTTAAACACTATTCTCGCATCAGCACACCAGCACATTCCACACACACGCACACACACACAACACCACCCGAGGCAGCGTGCTGCCCCGTGGTGGAACACAGAATGCCAAAGAGCTGTTGCCCTCCGGAAAAGAGCATTTCGAAAATTTCAATCTTGTATAACTGCAGAAAACGAGCACGAAGTACGGAAAACCCGCTCTTTGGCTAAAACAATCATTGACAAAGCAAAAAAAGAATCTTGGCAGGAATTCTCATCTACCTTTAATCGATTTAGCTCCCTCTCAAAAATTTGGACATTAATTAAATCGTTTTCAAATAAAAGACCACCGCCATACAAAATCCCACACTTACAAATACACAACACATCTTACACGCTTCCCCTAGAGGTGGCGACACAATTTGCACAACACTACGCTAACATATCATCAACCCAACAATGTACACCAACTTTTACTAACCAACTTAACGATCAATTTCAATCTATTAGCTTTGACTCTAATAACGTAGAAATCTACAACTCTCCTTTTACCAACTCCGAGTTAACGTATGCTATCGGTAAATGTGGTAAAACTTCTGTAGGGCCAGATCAAATTGATTACTCTTTCTTTAAAAACTTGACAGAGACTGGTCTCACCAACTTACTAACAGCCTTCAACACCATGTGGTTTGATGGCACTTTCCCTGAATCTTGGCATAATAGTACGCTAATTCCTATAATTAAACCTCGCAAACCCAAATCTTCCCCCGCTAGCTATCGCCCTATTTCTCTAACTAGTTGTGCATGTAAACTATTCGAACGCATGGTTAATGGACGCATCAGGATATACATTGAATCAAATAATTTACTTTCCCCACACCAAAGTGGTTTTCGACCTGGTCGCTCCACTGCGGACAATTTAGTTGGTCTTATCGACTCTGTCCAGCGCTGCTTTCGAGGGAGAGAGGTCACAGTTGCCCTCTTTCTTGATTTGAGAGCTGCGTTTGACAGAGTCAACAAAACCGCACTTCTAGTAAAGGTCCATAAGGCCGGAATTCGAGGTCGACTCGCCAAATTTATCCAAAACCTTTTAGAAAATAGAACTTTTAATGTAAGGTGCGGCAACACATATTCTCCAAATCAAAATCAGGACCACGGTGTCCCACAGGGATCGGTCCTCTCCCCGACCCTATTTTTAATTATGATTAACGACATCTTCAGTAATATTAATAAGATCGACAAAGGTCTCAAATTTTCAATGTACGCTGATGACCTGGCGGTGTGGTTCTCGCACCCGAGTGTCGATCAAGCCAGCAAAATGTTACAACTAGTACTCATTGATATAAAGGTATGGTGCGACCAATGGGGTCTGGAAATTTCTCCAAGTAAATCTGCATCTCTAATTTTTTCAAAGAAACCTGCATATGTGGAACCCTACACTCCATTAAAATATAACAATCAAATTATCCCTTTCGTCAAATCATTCAAGTATCTGGGAATAACGCTAGACACACGTCTCTCGTTCATCCCACACTTCAATGATTTAGTGCAGAGATGTACGCGACGAATTAATATTATGAAGTCATTGGCTGGTCGAGAGTGGGGCGCAGATCGGGCCACTCTCCTCCAACTATATACTTCCCTGATACGCCCAGTACTGGATTATAACGCATTCTTATTTGATGACATATGTTCCAAACAAATTAAAAAATTGCAAACTGTCCAAAACGCTGCCTTGCGCATCGTGACTGGAGCCTGCCGCACCACCAACACCACAAACTTACACATCGACACTAACATTCCCACACTCTGCCGCCGACGCAAATACACACTACTTAGATTCTACGCCAGAGCAAGTTCACACCCCACACGCCCAACATTCCACATTTTAAATCACCCCGCACCCACTAGACGACAAACACTACTACAAAAACGACACCCGCTTATCAGTCACAGAATCAGACAAACACTCACACTATTCAACATCGCTCACATCACCACAATGCCAACGCCACCACTCACACCTCACTGGCTCGACACAACACCAGACACACACCGCCTCTTCACACACAACAAAAACACAGTCACCGCGTCAGAAACACTCTCACTCTTCCACGAACACAAAGCACAACACAACACATAAACATACATATACACAGACGGTTCACGGGGCGAAGGCCGAACCGGTGGTGCATTCTACACAAACACAGTTTGCAATAACTTTAGACTTCCCGACATAAATAGCGTATACACAGCGGAATTGTCAGCCATTTTATTAGCATTAATATACGTCAGAAAAGAAAAACTTAAGGAAGTAGTCATTTGCACAGACTCGTCCGCCTCGCTCACGGCTATTTCCTCGATTAGTGAATGTAGAAACCCGATAGTATTTAAAATCAGACAACTAATCAAGTATTTAAACAGTAAAAACAATAGTATTAAATTCCTCTGGATCCCAGGACACACCGGTATCCCGGGAAACGAGGAAGCCGACAGACTTGCGAAATTGAGCCTAGAATTACCTTCAGTAAACCAACTTCCAAGCCCAGTATCAGACGTGTTAAATCATATTAATTCTCAACTTAGCATACTGCGCCAGAGCGAGTGGGACGCCGCTCCGCATTTTCATCTTTACCCAATCAAGCCAAAAATCCAACATTTTATATCTAGTCATCAGAATTGTAGAGAGAAGGAGGTGATATTGGCGCGCCTCCGTCTCGGTCATACCAAAATTACTCATTATTACATTATGGAGAATCTCCCGCCACCAAATTGCCAACATTGCCCAGGTTATCCGCGCTACACAATCAAGCACTTACTTATTACTTGCCCAGTACACAACGATAAACGACAGAACATTATTAATTACACACAACAAAATGGCATCACATTAAATCTTCAAACACTGTTAGGTGATAGTTATCCTGAATTGATAGGTCTCCTCTTAGATTATCTCTACCAAACACGATTAGCTAATCAAATATAACAGGGGTTTTTGGCCTTGCGCATTTTTGGCCCACCGCGCAGGTTTTTTCCCCTTTGCCTAGACGCTCGGTTTTTTATTATTCAGGACTTTTCGCCCAGCTAAATACACCCCACAACCAGGTCTCGCCGAGGCGCCGGAGCCAGGGAGACTGGCAACAGTCTCCCGTTGTGGCAATGACGGCACCGCCACGGCTCCATCAACACTGACACTGTACAAGTGTACTGTAATAAAAATATGTATGCATGTGTGTCTCGTGTTTGACTTATTTTTGACTTTGAACGAAATACTTAACGTAATGCTAGATATTATTTTTGACCTTGAACGAAATACTTAACGTAATGCTAGATATTATATTTGACCTTGAACGAAATACTTAACGTAATGTTAGATATTATATTTACTTTGAACAAATAATTTTTCCGGGTACAAATAAACCGGTTAACGTAATTAGTAACGTAAAATAGCTGCCCTAGTCCCTAGTTTGCTCCGGGTCACATAAACCGGATAACGTAACTCTTTTCCTGGCAAATTGCCAGATGTCACTCCCCATCCGGAATATGGCTATAGGCCGGTCCGGGGAAAAAATATTTTTTTTTTGGCAAAGTCATCCTTTCATCGACATCGGACCACGGACGCCTTCCAGACAGCCTTCTCCAGCCCTCCACCGCTTCCGGGTGCGGGACCCTGTCCACGTGCATGTGGCAGGGTCGTTAGACCCTTAGATAGGTAGCCTCTTATATATTTTTAAGTAGGCAGAATCATTAGATAGGCAATAGGCCTCCTCCACGGTCTAGTTCCCCTCCAGTCTTTGAGTTAACTTGCAGTTGCAGTTGCCAACACGTTCTGTCGTGTGTGGCAAATTAACGTAAAACTTAGGTTCCTGTTTTAACTTTCCCCTCCCTCCCCCGGTCATGGCGACCCCCCGCCCCTCCGTCCCCCCGACCCGCCCGACCCCCCTCTGGGGTCCCCCCCCCCGGTGCGCGACGTCGCACCTCCCCGGTCGGATCCACTCCCCGCTCCCCTCAGGGGCCTCCCAGGGTCCGACCCGGAGCACGGCTCTTCCCTGACCCCACCCCCCCGGACGGGCCCGCTTGCCTCCTTATGTGGCGAGCGGATGGCATTCCATTTAGGAATGTCAACCCGTTCCAGGTCCGGCGCTGGCTGGTCGCCATCTGTGGCGACGTAGCCAGCGCCAAACCCATTCGGTCAGGAGCACTCCTGATCGAGACACTGACGTCCCAACAGAACGTCAGTGTCATGGGACGGACCACCTTCATCGGAGTGAAGGTCGCCGTGGAGGCCCCGGCGCACCTCAACTCCGTGGAGGGTCTGGCATGGTGCCCAGACGTGGCCGAGCTCTCGGAGGACGACCTCCTCCGGGAACTCGCACACCAAGGGGTGTGCGAGGTGACTCGCCTGTCGCCATCGAAGCGGCGACCCGATCAGCCCAACCCGCTGATTCGGCTCCGCTTCCGAGGCAAGGAGCTGCCGACCCACATCCACTGTGGGTACGTGGCTGCCCCCGTCAGGGAGTGGATCCCGCCCCCCCCCCGGCAGTGTCAGAAGTGCTGGCACTACGGCCACCTCAAGTGGACCTGCCGGGTGCGCACCGCCACCTGTGGTCGGTGCGCTGGCGAGCACGGCACCGAAGGGTGCACGCGCGCAGCACGCTGCGCCACGTGCGACCAGGCCCACCCGGCCTGGGACCGCCGGTGTTTGGCCTGGGGCCTCGCTCGCGAGACGGAGCGCTTGAAGCGCGGCGACAGTCGGCGCCCACCGGACGCCCCGCCCTCCACCTCTCTCAGCCCAGGTCTCGCCCCCGGCGCTTGGCCGCCCCTCCCACCTCCCGGAACCTCCCCCCACCCCACCGGCATCCCGCCAGACCCCCCAACCGACAGACCCCCCGACCACCACCCCAGCTCCCCGAGGCATCTCTGTCGGACCTCGAAGGCGCCGTTGCCGCTGATCCACCGGCACCGCGCTCCCCAGCCCAACCAGCCGAGTCGAACACCGACTCAGGCCCCGCCTCCCCGGCCTCCTCAGCACCAGCGGAGAGCCGATTCTCGGAGGACCTCCCCTCCTCGGACGACTCTCTCATGAGAGCCGTCTCCCGGAAAGTCGCCCGCAACCCCGCCCAGTCCCCGCCCTCCCGCCCCAGCTCCCCGCCCGCCCGCCCCAGCTCCCCGCCCGCCCGCTCCCCCCTCCCCCTCCCCGTCTCCCTGAAGAGAGTCCGACCCTCTCCCCGCCATCCCTCCCCTCCCCCCACCCTCCTTCCCAGCTCCCTCGCCCTATAAGACAGGATAGCCCCTCCCCCCCAGCCCCTCTGAAAGTAACCGCTACCGCCGCAATTTGAGACGGTTCAACAAGAAACAATAAATCACCTCCAACACAATACTTCATTAAGTTATTTCTGACTAACTGTTAAATCGTGCTGCTGCTGACATGGGAGTTGCGTGTTGGCTGCCGGTGTCTTGTTGCGGGAGCCCCCTCTTGGATCTCGGCCGCGCGGCGAAGGGTTCTTCGTTGCGTGGCTGATTTGGCGGGGGATTTCTGCGATGGGACGCCGATGGTTGATGTGCGGTTTTGCGTTGGCGGCGGCATGATTCCCTGCCAAACCAGTCAGAAATAACTTCCTGACTAACTGTTAAATCAAGTTGCTGCTGACGCGGGAGTTGCGTGTTGGCTGCCGGTGTCTTGTTGCGGGGGCCCCCTGCTGGATCTCGGCCGCGCGGTGAAGGGTTCTTTGTTGCGTGGCTGATTTGGCGGGGGATTTCTGCGATGGGACGCCGATGGCTGATGTGCGATTTTGCGTTGGCGGCGGCATGATTCCCTGCCAAACCAGATCACACGCCGATGCTGCGCCGCGGTGCGGTGGCTGCTGCGCTGCGGTGCAGTGTCCGCTGCGCTGCGGTGCGGCATGTTACATTATGTTAAATCACGTTGCTGCCGACGTGGGGTTGCGTGTTGGCTGCCGGTGT
Source organism: Chirona hameri (assembly GCA_036785665.1). Taxonomy (NCBI): domain Eukaryota; kingdom Metazoa; phylum Arthropoda; class Thecostraca; order Balanomorpha; family Balanidae; genus Chirona; species Chirona hameri. Next base: position 47,676 of record JAXIVJ010010212.1, read on the forward strand.
CTTGTTGCGGGAGCCCCCTGCTGGATCTCGGCCGCGCGGCGAAGGGTTCTTCGTTGCGTGGCTGATTTGGCGGGGGATTTCTGCGATGGGACGCCGATGATGCCGATGTGCGGTTTTGCGTTGGCGGCGGCATGATTCCATGCCAAATCAGTCGCGCAACGAAAGGTTCCATTGGAATTCGTTGTTCATTTCTTAACGTAATGCTCCTCCCAACCCTCCTCTCCCCTCTACTCCGCTCTTGCCAAAGCCGAGTAGTTGAACACCCGCTGAGTGCTGAGTATTTTCTCTGCTTGGCCTGCCGCCTTACGGCGATATCGGCCCTGTGGTCGAAGGGCGCCAGAGGCGCCCTTCGCTGCCATTTTTCTTCTTCATGATTTCTTTTTCTTTTGTTTTTCCGGTGGTGATTTGGTT
>JAXIVJ010010213.1:0-17500 GCA_036785665.1 Chirona hameri
ACGCTATTTATAGGGGAATTGTATTGCTGAAAAAGACCCACTGAATTACCGCAGATTTATGTGCATGGCATCTCTATGTATATATGATCTCTGGATGACACCCTTTACCAGTACCCTTTTTGACTTCATTGATGAACAGATCGTAGATATGATTCGAACATGTGATTCAACTCACACAGACACACTGTAGATCAGATACTACCCAGACATACTGCCACGATCACGGCACACACAACCGAAGTATCAAGGCCCAAAGTATTCTATGACCGTGAACCGAAGATGAAGATTGGGCTAGCACTATCGGCTGGAGTTGCCTTAGCAGTTGGTCGCCAGGGACCGCTAGTGAGCCAGGGATGATGGGTGCATGCAAATGGTACCACTAAATATTGTTCGATTTGTCTATTTATAAATAAATACATATTTAGCGTTAAATATATAACTGGTACCATTTATTTGCGACGTCATAACACCCTAGCTCACTAGCGGTCCCTGGCGGCCAACAGCTGCATCAACTGCAGCTGATAGGGCTAGCCGAAGATGGCCGCCCACGCTGGCCGATCTAGAGTAGCCATTTTTTTTAGTTTTCAGTACCAGTGGCAGTAGAAAGTTCGCATGTTGCATGGATTTATACGTGCTTTTTCTGCGGTCCTCTCGGCTTTTTGTGAGATTCATCAATTAAGCAATCACCTATATCCAGAACATTTGGTGTGATTGATTCCTTGATTGATTGCAAAATTGATTTGTTCCAGTTTATGGAAAACAACGAAATTACCACTCTAAATGGGACGATACGAAGCGACTTTGAATTAAGGACTGTCTATTCTTTTCACATTTGATTGCATTTTTCATCATAACATTATATTTCTTTGTCATTAATATCTTCAATTTTTCCCTAACTAACTGTCAATTGCGTATTTTATTTAATCAAAGCTGTATACTAGTATACTTTTCGTCTCTTTTTAGGGCGTTTGCGGTATGTTTTGTAGAAGGAACTAACACAACCCAAAATTTCCAGATTTGCTCCTGAATTTGAATATTCAAAGCAAACTAACGGGAAATATTGCATTGTAAGAGCATATACTTATTCAGGAATGCATAACATTGCGATTGATACCAAAAATCACCGGGAAAAGACGTGTTCTTATGACCTATAGACCCAATCGCCCCAAACACCCCAAACGGCTCAATCGCCCCAAACGCCCCAATCTCCCCAAACGCAAAATCCTTCGTGAAAACGACGATTAAGTGACTATTAAACGACTATTAAGTGACCAGTTTTAGCCGCATTGCTCCCAGAATATCTAGTCGTCAACCTGTTACAAGCAGGAATTTGGAAAAATGCCACGCCGATATTTAAATTGAGTTTGATGTCAACTTGTTGCTAGGCTACGCCATGGGTATGCTTGAATATTTACGATTATCTGATGACATGCCATGTTCTTAATTTAGTGCAGCCACAAGCATTAGCACAGCGCAGCACAGCTTACAATTTATGTTAACGATCGAGCTGTAATCAACCGTGTTTCTATGCCCTGTTTTCGTTAGCGATGGGAATGCTTCATTTGCTACTCATATAGCATTTATTAGAACCAGAAATAACTCTGCTCGACTTCCCAAATGTAAGAATTTCACGAGCCCTGCCGGGAAGCACGCAGCATTTGCTCGTATCCAGCAGTTGTGCAGCATCTGTATATATTTGATTACAAGTGTCTGCAGTTCCGTGAGTGTTAACTGTCGCACTGTCTTCGCTTCACCTCGAAGCAGATTCGTTCTTCTCTCAGAGCGCTTCAGTGGTTAGCCAGTCGTAGTTGCTGTACAGGCAATACAGAATAGGGCAACTTAAAATAATAATATGCTGTTTCGTTGTTCTTGCATATTGATTATTGTTTCGCACCACCCATATTTTTAGTATCGATACATATATTTGAGCTAGTGAAAGAAATGGCGTGCCAAAAGTACTTTGAATACAAACAGGCGTAGCGTTTCTAGAAATATCAAGAAGTTTAAACCTACCAGCATTTGCAGTATTGATGGCTGATGCCGTCACCCGTAACTACCGATGGCCAGTCTCGATAAATGTCAGTATTGACAGTGGTGCTTCTGTTCCCGCGATGTATCACTGGAGTCCGGAAACCCTGAACAAACATGGCAACTCGCAGTGAAGAAAGCGCTGGAAGGTACAACTCTCAGGAAACAAGGGTTTACCGCCTGTCGATGAATAAAGAAAGCGCTGGAAGGTACAACTCTCAGGGAACAACAGTTTACCGCCTGTCGATGAATAAATAAAGCGCTGGAAGGTACAAATCTCAGGAAACAACAGTTTACCGCCTGTCGATGAATAAAGAAAGCGCTGGAAGGTACAACTCTCAGGGAACAACAGTTTACCGCCTGTCGATGAATACAAGCACAAACGAATCAGACAAAGTTTGGCAAAGTTTGGCAATACATGAGAACTGGTAAAATGGATGCTAACTTTTGTCTGCCATTTCCGTCATGGGTGGAGGGAAATTGAAATGAAAATGGGCTCCATTAGAAATCCGGCGCTTAATGACACGAAATGCCATTTGTGTTGCCAATAACACTAAACGACAAGTTGAAGGTCTCGATTCGATCAATTGTTCAATTTTAGTGAATACAATCTAAATCCAATTCAAACAATCCAAATCCATCAGCTTTCCACATTTTATGACACAAGTTACTCTCTAAATCCAATAAATTAGATTACATCGTCGAGTGAATGGACTAATGCAATCCATTTTCAACTCCACAGTGAATAAATTAATGTCTCTCAAGAAGACCTTTGCCACTTTTAAGCTTGAAGAAGCACTGCTCGATATCACCACCTGCGGCTAGTCTGTTCTTCATTACGTGATCTCGGGGGACCGATGTTCACCACCGCGACACCGCGCGCTAGGACTCATTTGCGGCGAATTAATCAACGGAAGCTACTTACAATCGCGAAAGTGGGGCTTAAATCACGAAAACTAGCGCCTGCGGCCCTCATCAGACAGGCAACGAACAAGATTGATGACTTACCACGTTAGCTACTTGGCTGTTATTTATAATGCGAGTTACTAATATATATATATATATATATATATATATATATATATATATATATATATATATATATATATATATATATATATATATATATATATATATATATATATATATATATTCGAAATTCTTGCAAACCTAAAGAACACCCATCAAAACACACATAATACATTTACACTCCATACACCTGCACAATGTGCCCAGAGGTGCAAAAAATGTCTAGGCTGTCACCAACTCATTTTCAGAGCACAAAATATGTCACATTACGTGACAACATCATTATGGGACCCTGAAACTTGTTGTTTTTAGAATCCTAAGTTAGATGTGTTCAGGTATTCAAGATGCTTCAGAAGTTGGAATTTATATTTTCTAAAGATGTTTAAACATCTTGACTTTCCAGAGATATAACACCAAAATGTTAACTAACAGAGACGAGACAGCAATGTCACACAACAAAAAGAGATATCTTACATAAAACTGGATCAAAGTTGAGAAAATGCTGTTTGTTGTCATGTAAAAACTGATACCATGGTAAATAAATATATTATCAGTGTAAGTAGGTGTGTACCTACCTACCCACCTACTAATATTGGATAACTCCAAAGATACCATACAAATTCAAAAGTACCCATAATAACTAAGTTTTCCTATAGAATGGGATAGACTGTTCTTATGTTCGAGCAGGAACCAGGAATATGGATGGTTAGGCCAAAGTGATGAGACATTACAGTCAATGTTGTAATGTCTCCTGATGTAAGTATGTTTTTAGTTATATTGACACTCTACCCCTTCTACTGTTTTACCTATGATGATGTGCGTGTGTGAAAAGCCACCAGCTGTTGTGGACCTCATGCGAATATAATCTGAATCTGAATCTCATGTCAACGTTATACCGAAATTGCACTTCATTTTAAGAAGCAAGTTCACTTTGTTTCTGATCTTGAACATTTGTTTTATGAATACCATTCCTTGCTTCGAATTTGACAGCCCAAAAATTGTACGGGTTTTGCAATCCTTTCATTTCTTTTTGTTATGGTTTAAAGGGTGATTTGTTTTGCTTATGCTCTTCAAATCTTCCTAACACAAATGTTGCCCCATTCTGCAGAAGTAAAATTATGAGACATCAACTCAGCAGAAATTATTTAAACAAAACACCCATTCTCAGCAAATGTTCGGCAGACCTCTGGTCCAGGCCCAGCTTGAGCTGTGTGGGAACAAGCATTTTAATCCAATACTGTGCCATTATTTTGTTTTTGTTTAACCCTATTCCTGTCCGGGGGAGGGGGGGGGGGGTGCGAATCGGGCCTCTCCGGAGGTTTTTCGTGTGCGGCACATTCATTATTAAAGCTAAGGCCTTCAATCTTTCTGACTTTTCCTATCTTTTCATTGCACATCTGATGGTGTACTTTATTTTAAAGCTGCCTCATAAACGGTTCCAGGGGCACTTTTTGGGAGGCATGTTCGGGCTTTCTTGATACCGAAGGTTTGCATGACTAAACACACATGGAGGGCTTGTTTTGTCGGCAAAATTCAAGCAAAAAGATTTACTGGTAGACAATTGCAAGGGTTTTCAAATGGTTTCTTCGAATTTGCAAAATGTTAATTTTAAAATTTCGTAATTTTGAACAAAATGCACTTTTTTCTTTACATATATATAACATTTTCATTTGTCGCAAATCTAAAAATGTCTGACACGTCCCCGAGAAATGATACAAGTATATGTACACACAACATTCAAGTCGATATCTTGATAAATAATAAAGTTATAACCCGAAAACTGACGGAAGTTCGTGCTAACCACGAAGGGTTTATTTCCACTTCCGTCAATATCTCAATAACTACGAAACGCAGCGACCAACAGAATGCTTGTCGCTGCGAATTGTTTTTGATGGAATGAATGGTTAAAGTAGCGCCGACCCGGAAAGAGTGCCCAGTCACCATTTCCGCAGTCTCCTCAAGGTCATCCGCGGTTACGAACAGTTTTGGCAATAACTCTTGATATGATATAGATACTGAATTGAAACTGGTACCAAAGTGTTTGTTTTGTCAATACACGTCTTCCAATATGCAACATGACCTACTTTGGCCACCTTGACATTGACATTGACACTGACCTTGACCTAAGTTTTTTTTTTTTTAATTGACCTTATCAGGTCAAACTTGATATATTGCGATGCGTCTTTACTAGAGAAACACGATAGTTGCAGAATTATTGTTCTATCTTGTATAGGTAAAAAGCTATTCACAAAAACATATCATGGACATTTCGGTACATTTGACCTCGTTTGACCTTGAAGATATTGACCCAAGGTCATGCAAATTACACAAAAGAGAGTTACCTATAGGTACTTTCTACCCACTAAATTTGGTTATTGCAGCTCTCATAGGAGCCGAGATCTCAGGAGGGGGCCGAATCGGCCCCTCCCGGACAGATTTAGCCTAAAAAAGCCGGACATGAATAGGGCATTAGCTCAGAAATGTGTCATTTAAAATTTGTGTCAACAGTTCATGAACAGTGGAGTGAGCAGGAAGATGCAAGTTTGGTTTGGTGCTGTCCCGAAAAAGAATTGTTTAATCCAGTGACGAGTTCTACATCGAATGAACACATAATTCAAAGGAATGACACTGATATACACAGTTGTGCTTATCACTGAGTTGCATTCCAATAGCAGCAAAGATATCTTATCAAAATTATTTGCAATGTTCCAAGGCAAATTCATGAACTCACCAACTGAAGAAGTTGCTGAGAATTTGATCAATGTTGATGAGAGAAGATTCCGTTATCACTCCAGTTAACCAGACTTCTTGTAAATAAGCTTATAATAAACACTTCAACTTACACCTCAAATATAGCAATCAGTTCCAGCAAGCAAGTTATACAAATAACATATAAACCAGGACCAAGCACGTTGCTCGGCCTTTGGGGCCATGTGTTGCTTGTTTACATCAATCGACTGCCAGCTTGTGAACGAGAGCCAAATTTGAAGGAAATTTCGTAGTGGTGAAGGTGTCACATTGTCACCTTGTGACAATCGATGTGTGCGAACTTTGTGAATGTCACAATGTTGAAGGAATGGGCCCAATGACCGTGGGCGTAAGATTATGTAGCGAGCAGCATCCATTTATGGCTGAGTTTTGGCACCGTAGGGAATTCCTTTACCATTCGCGTAGCTAAGATATATTATATCGTGGCACCCAAAATAATTAGTTTTCACCAATAGTCATCGATTAGTGACCTAATCACAACATTTTGTGAAGAATACTATATTGTCATCTGATCACTTTTGCATTGAAACTTGTCCACAAAATCCCATCATTTTGGTGAAAACTGTCACCTTCGCACGTTGGCAAGTGCGTAAGATTCTGCAGCTCTGAATGCGCCATCCGGAGGGTCGCGCGCCGACCGCGCCACCACGATCTTCACCGAGCACATCAAGCTCACCTGCAAACGCGTGTAACCCGGCCCAGGCGGAGTTCGTTTGGGAATCGAATTGCTCTTTTAGTTAACATTATTGCGCTTTTATGCAACAGCACACGCCTTAATCCGACAGCGCCCTAAGTCGACTGTCGCAGGTAAATTGCACATGAAAATGCGCTGTTATTGGACAATTACGATAGATCCAAATATTTCGATTACAATACACAATGAAGAGTAGGAAACAGCCAAAATGGTAAGAAAAGCATCTCAAGAAACTTTCGAGACTTTTTGACCGATCATCCACGTATAACCATGTAGAAAAAAGCAATTTTGTCCATTGCGCCGAAAAAAACAAAAAGTGCGCTCAAATCAAACAAATGCAAATTAAATTAGATGCTACTCGACATTTTTAATTTGATGCTCCTCCGTAAATATTCAACATATTTCTAAAAACCTATGTTCATTGTGATGCTCTTGTCTCACTCTACATTATTTATGCACTTTTTAATGCTGCATTGTCATTAATTACACACAACTCTAAGTTGAATAAAAAATGTGTCAAATGGGCAGTTGGTCCCGGGCAAGAAAATTGAAATGTCACAGGACGTTGAGCTGGAAATCGTGACATTTCATTTTTTAAATAATGGGTTTCAAAGACTATGATGCTTTGATGTTGTTGGAAGTTGCAAAAAAACTCATCTGACGTTTGGTTTTTGGCTATCTATTGCTATTTTTCCTAAAAAATGAATTTCTAAAAACTGACCTGTCGCATTCAAGCGCATTCACAATCGTGAGCTCCAGAATAGGACACAACTGGGTCGTTGACAGGCGCACTGCGCTGAAATCGCTGCTCACAAATATCAGACATTTTTGCGCTTTTTCATGTGCGCTTTTAATAGACTTCTTCCACTCCTTGTTTCCTCAGTATTTTATTGTGCGCCACGAACGTATGAGTTGCGTCATATTTTATCGCTTTTTAACGACATTAGTGCGCTCTGTCAGGACACTTGCAACACAAAGAGATGCATCGTCGGCCTTACGCTTGAAACCTAGTAGGTACATACTCATGCATTCAAATACACCAAATATGTCTCAGCTGCGCCACTTGTAGTGCGCTTAATGCACCGTTTTTGCGCTAGTAATGGACCAATCTTTATTGTTCATGCACGATGGTCAATGTCGTTGGCAGAGGTTAGATGATTAGATACTTTTTTGGAATTGGTCTGGTAATGGGAAGGGCATTCGTGCATATCCTCAAGCAGGGGCGTAGCTTCTCCAATCAAGTGAGGGGCTGAAGTGGGTAAAAAACGTTCAAAGTACCATCAAAACCTTAAAGATCCGAATTTCTCCCCGGATTTGATCCACTATCTCACCAAAGTTGGGGGGGGGGGGGCTCAAGCCCCCTAATTGAATACGAAACTACACCCCTGCCCTCAAGGCCCAAGTGGGGGCTAACATATATTAACCCCCACCCACCCGAGAGGCGCTTTGGGCTCTCATGGGTCCTGTGCGATATTGGTCGGTCTGAAGAGGCCCATGTCGGTTTACAGGACCCCGGCCTGAAATAAGAGCTCTTTGTCTGTCTGAAAGAGCCTAAATCGCCTTCACATGACCTTAACTTAACCCGCGCCTGCTGGGTATTCCCCCCCCCCCCCTGCTATCTCGAGAACGGATGGTCGTAGCGAAGCCCGCGAGGCGGCGTTGGAAAGGTCTCAACCACAAGAATCTAAAGCATCCCTAACCTTTTCTTAAAAGGTCATGAGTCAGGTCAAGGTCAAATGAAAGGTCAAATTATAAGTTTACCTAGTCTCAGTAGCGGCGGCTACTGAGACTAGGTAGTAAGACAGTTGGTTGCTGAAACTCGCCCAGACTATGTGTACATACCTGGGGAATGTTCCGCTGAAGTAAAAGTTAAATTGTAAGTGCAGGTCAAGGTTAACCTGCGCACTGGCCGGGAGGTGGGGGGGATTTCCGCCCCCCCCCCCCTCGGGTTTTTTCGTCGATAGCGGGAAAAGGCTGCGCGTAGTGGCGCTCAAACTTGGCACACCTATCTAGGCATCAATTGCCGACACTGTGTCAAAATTAACACCCGGATCATCTCAGGTCAAGTCACCAGTCCAGGTCACGTGACCCCACATCCAAAGGGAACAGTCTCCGGGCACGTTCAAAGTGCACGTGAAGCCTACCACATGTAAACGCAAGCTAGGCGTGCACTCGTCTCCTCACATGCCCGCACGCCCGCACGTCCAGCGTGTACCAACCGCACGCCCAGCGTGTACCAACCGCACGCCCAGCGTGTACCCACCTCACGCCCAGCGTGTACCAACCGTACGCCCAGCGTGTACCAACCGCACGCCCAGCGTGTACCAACCGCACGCCAGCGTGTGCTCACCTCACGCACAGCGTGTGCTCACCTCACGCACAGCGTGTACCAACCGCACGCCCAGCGTGTACCAACCGCACGCCCAGCGTGTACCAACCGCACGCCCAGCGTGTACCAACCGCACGCCCAGCGCGTACCAAACCGCACGCCCAGCGTGTACCAACCGCACGCCCAGCGTGTACCAACCGCACGCCTAGCGTGTACCAACCGCACGCCCAGCGTGTACCAACCGCACGCCCAGCGTGTACCAACCGCACGCCCAGCGTGTACCAACCGCACGCCCAGCGTGTACCAACCGCACGCCCAGCGTGTACCAACCACACTCCCAGCGTGTACCAACCGCACGCCCAGCGTGTACACACCTCACGCACAGCGTGTACCAACCGCACGCCCAGCGTGTACCAACCGCACGCCCAGCGTGTACACACCGCACGCCCAGCGTGTACCAACCGCACGCCCAGCGTGTACCAACCGCACGCCCAGCGTGTACACACCGCACGCCCAGCGTGTACACACCGCACGCCCAGCGTGTACACACCGCACGCCCAGCGTGTACCAACCGCACGCCCAGCGTGTACCAACCGCACGCCCAGCGTGTACCAACCGCACGCCCAGCGTGTACCAACCGCACGCCCAGCGTGTACCAACCGCACGCCCAGCGTGTACCAACCACACTCCCAGCGTGTACCAACCGCACGCCCAGCGTGTACACACCTCACGCACAGCGTGTACCAACCGCACGCCCAGCGTGTACCAACCGCACACCCAGCGTGTACCAACCGCACGCCCAGCGTGTACCAACCGCACGCCCAGCGTGTACCAACCGCACGCCCAGCGTGTACCAACCGCACGCCCAGCGTGTACACACCGCACGCCCAGCGTGTACCAACCGCACGCCCAGCGTGTACACACCGCACGCCCAGCGTGTACCAACCGCACGCCCAGCGTGTACCAACCGCACGCCCAGCGTGTACCAACCGCACGCCCAGCGTGTACCAACCGCACGCCCAGCGTGTACACACCGCACGCCCAGCGTGTACACACCGCACGCCCAGCGTGTACCAACCGCACGCCCAGCGTGTACTCATCTCACGCCCAGCGTACCAGCACGCCCAACGTGTACTGTGTCTGTGTGTATGTGTGTGTGTGCGTGAGTTCGATATTCATAGTGGTGATCTTTTTGGGTCCGGATAAACGCACAGAGAAGCCTAGCGAAGTAGCAAGTTTGATGCGAGCTCATACCAATCATGGTTATCGAGCCTCGTTGGCCTGGCCGCAGCCGGCGTGTGATCAGCACCCAGGTCTATAAGCCGGACGACGAGTTGGCTGTCCGTGGTCGTTGTCCGCCACTGCTCCAATTGGCTACCTGCCAAACGCCCATTCAGTGCAGTCTCATTCATCTGTTTGTTAACTACTTTGGTGATGAAGTACGCTCGGCTGTTTTACTGAGACGCTTTTCCGAGATCGTGTGACAAACCACTATCACAAACCAAGATCTTTGGCATGTGAACACACCGTTACTAAGCAAGAAGGTCGACCTAAAAATAACTCCGCGGGAAACTGTGCAAGCAAGGAACACGAGGAGCATTTGCGACATATCCTTGACCTCAGTCCGGTCACACGAAGTCCCCCACAACAAGTGATATTGTGATTTACGTTAGATGCATCAAGCTGGAAAAAGAAGAGGCGTGATGCGATATTTGGTGTCCGTACAGCGGTTTAGTATCTAGTAGATATGCTGGTCTAGTAAAATATATCAGTAAAATATGTTATCAGAACACACTTGAACATGACATATATTATTTCATTACTCATGGAATTGACAAAAACAAGCTGACCACCGTATGTCAGCCCCGGTTTGTGCCAAATCAGCCTGGAGGCACAGAACAGCGCCAGCTCGCAGCTCATAGTGAATAAACAAACTGCAGGTTGCTTATTCCGCTTAAAACGAAAACACCACTACGAGGCTTCCTTACATCAAACAAGCGGGCAGGAAAAGGAGCATTTCCTTTAAAAAAAACAGCCAGCTACGATACGAACCAAAAAAATGATGCTGTCAAGGCGAGTGGTGTGATACTGACTTCAGTGCATGACACCAGCAAACAAACCTCAAAGAGAATCTCTCACAGGGTGAGACGATCGAATATCGGTGTACGGCAAGACCTTTTCATATGCACTACCGCAGGCGGTTGGACGACCGAAGGCGGTCGGACGACCGGGCCCCGAGGCGGTGGGATGACACTCTCACTTTTTGGAGGATGGAACGCATCTTATTTTCAACACTCTTAGGGGCGTGTTTGTCGAAAATGGGCACATGTTTCGACATCAACATCATGGCCCGATTGTGCGTCACGAACTGTTCGAGACGGGCCAAACGCCTCACTTCGGCTTCGATGATAGACAATTCCTGGCTGCTGAAGGCCTCCCTCTGAAGAGCACCGGCTGAGCTTGGCACCGTGCTACACTCTTCAGCCGCTCCGTAAAGTATCTGCTCCATCCGCTCCACCGTTCTTGTGGCCTCTGTTCTGCGGTTCTTGGCGGAATACGCCTTAAACTGCGTCTCCGACCTGTGCGTCATATGGGTTGCTAGTTTTCGGCGTTCCGTATCATCCAAATGATCAAAGGCCGCGGTCGACGCAGTTTTCCTGAGTTTCGTCGGGTTAAACCTTTTCACTCCGTAGCTGTCACAAACCCCGCCGATATCCAGCGCCGGTTCGGACAGAGGGAAGAGGGAGTCATCTGCTGCATTCTTGACGAGGAGAGGTCTGAACTTGTTTACAAATGAATGCAAGTGGTCCTGTAAGTCTTTTACAACAAGGTTCGCAGACCCGTATGACGCGCTGCTCTTGTGATCCTTGACACGTAATACAGAGCCCTGGATAAGCTGGAACTCTGACAGCTTCGCGTTTTTTATCGTACCAGCACGCTGGAAGTTCTGCAGTAGCAGGGCAGACGTGAGCAGGCGTCTCATCCTCACAGCGTGGTTTCGCCTGATCGTGTTACTCTCCATGCGAGATAGTGCTGGGAGCTCTTCCAGCACGCGTTGACGGAAGCCGTTCAGCTCCTCTGGGGATGGCAGATAACCATCTTCGGCCATCTTGTCTTGCAGCGAGGCTTCGCGATGAAGGTCTGCTGAACAAGCATCCCGTTTCCATGTTTCGAGCCTCCTTCTCGTCGCATCCCACTGCACGGAAAACTCAGGCTCGCGGACGCTCGCGTACCTCTGAAATTCGAGCATGGCAATGACCAGTGATTTGACAGCTGCAGAATGTTCCGTCACTTGACTGATCAGAATTTTTTCCACATCGTCCAGCTGAGTACGTAGGACTTCGGAAGGCGTCAGTGTGGCAGAAACCTGAGAGAACAACTTCCGAAGCTGTTTCTCCTGACGGAGCGCCGTTGTGGGCTTCTTGCGCCATCCAGCCTTTGACGCCACGAACATCCTGATCATGTCTTCCTCGCTCACGTTGCTCCTCTCGGCACGATTCAGCAGTTCCTTTTCCTGAAATGACGACATTATTGTTAGTACTTTGATATTTTTACTAAGGGAGGGGATGGGGATGGGGATGGGGAAGGTGAGGGGAGGGGAAGGGGGAGGGGAAGGGGGAGGGGAAGGGGAAGGGGGAGGGGGAGAGGGAGGGGAAGGGGGATGGGAGAGAGGATGGGAGAGAGGATGGGAGAGAGGATGGGAGAGAGGATGGGAGAGAGGATGGGAGAGAGGATGGGAGAGAGGATGGGAGAGAGGATGGGAGAGAGGATGGGAGAGAGGATGGGAGAGAGGATGGGAGAGAGGATGGGAGAGAGGATGGGAGCGAGGATGGGAGCGAGGATGGGAGAGAGGATGGGAGAGAGGATGGGAGAGAGGATGGGAGAGAGGATGGGAGAGAGGATGGGAGAGAGGATGGGAGAGAGGATGGGAGAGAGGATGGGAGAGAGGATGGGAGAGAGGATGGGAGAGAGGATGGGAGAGAGGATGGGAGAGAGGATGGGAGAGAGGATGGGAGAGAGGATGGGAGAGAGGATGGGAGAGAGGATGGGAGAGAGGATGGGAGAGAGGATGGGAGAGAGGATGGGAGAGAGGATGGGAGAGAGGATGGGAGAGAGGATGGGAGAGAGGATGGGAGAGAGGATGGGAGAGAGGATGGGAGAGAGGATGGGAGAGAGGATGGGAGAGAGGATGGGAGAGAGGATGGGAGAGAGGATGGGAGAGAGGATGGGAGAGAGGATGGGAGAGAGGATGGGAGAGAGGATGGGAGAGAGGATGGGAGACAGAGAGACAGAGAGACAGAGAGACAGAGAGACAGAGAGACAGAGAGACAGAGAGACAGAGAGACAGAGAGAGACAGAGAGACAGAGATAAAAAATAGGCATAAACTTATGAATTGTAGACAAAAACGGAAATACAACAGTCTCCCGCGCGGAGGACTGATAGATGTCGATGTCCCCAGCCTCCATGACAGTTTTTTTTTGTTTACAATAATAGTGTAATACAAAAGCCGCCCGCGCGGTGGACTGATAGATGTCGATGTCCCCAGCCTCCATGACATTATTTTTTTACAATAATAGTGTTATTGGTACTGTTGTGTACTGATACTATTACCCAGCCTCTACTTAGATCTGTCATTATTTAACTATGCATAAAACGTTATATTTATTAAAATATATACAATATAAAATATATACTACAAAGTGCGCGGGTGGTCAACGACTGGAACGGTCTGCATCTACCGGTTGTCAGTGCTGCCTCTGTAGACCAATTCAAATCCAGGCTGGATGCACACTGGGCAAACATCAAGTACTCAGTGCCTGACTAGAGTATGCAATGTCTCATAGGATTCGAGCTCGATGAGAACGGTTCCCAGCAGGCCAAGTGGCCTTACAAATACCGATCAAATTAATGTAATGTAATGTAATATGCTCTAAATTATTTGACTTATTCGACTCAGCGAGTATATATAGGGAACAAAGCGACCCTGGCAAAACGGCAAACTGTATCGCAAACCGCTGCAAACGTCACAACACCGAATATAAATACACACAAAAATAAATGCAAGTAACCACGTGAACATCCATAATTACCGTTCAACAGCGACGAGGTTGAAGGTCATCTTATGCAATGCCGTTTTCACTTAATTTGTTATCAGTGCGATTATTAGTTTGTGATCGTTATCATAAACCACACGGTGATTACCAGCTCGTTGATGTAGGCGGCGTCCTTCATGGCCTTGCGAGCAGCACGGTCCTTCACCCGGTGATTGCGCTTGAGGTGAAGATGCAGATGTCGGACGGATGCACCGCACTCAGCGCATGTAAGTTTTTCTGGCACTTTTGGTTTCCTGTAAAATAGAAACTATCTTGAAACCGTAACAGTTTCAGACACCGGAAGACAGGGTATAGTTGAAAAGAAACATCACATCCTGAAAGGAAACATTCCATAACTGGAGCATTCCACAGCTCTAATAGTTTAATACGATTTATATTTAATGGAGTTCACGTCATTGGTTATGTTTTGGGATCAGGTAAAGCTTTGGGTAGTAAAGTACTGAGCCGGCCGAAAACGTTGATGAACGAAAACTCCCCTCCCGCGCGCACGCACTTGAGCGTGGCGCACCTACCTCGCTTCTATTTCTGCAGAGAACTTCCGCATATCTTCCTTGAGGCTCCTCAGGGTGTCTCGATCGTTGATCTTATGATGACGTCTGAAGTGCTGCGAGAAGCGGCAATTCTTGAATTGAAATCCACACATGTGGCACGAGAGCTTCTTGTTACCTGTTAACAAAAAAGGAAAAGCACGATAAGAATACACGTGATACTCGTAATAGCTACCGTACGTCACACAAAGTAAGCATGTTATCTCAGAGACAGCATTGCTTGAAAGAGGACAGAGTATGATCGGTCTTTTTGGTAAACGTCGAAGGGTGCATACTGCATAGACTGCATAAGTGATATCATTTACCCCATTCGGGGGGGGGGGGCAGTTTCTGCCCCCGCAAGTTGTTCGATCTTAACTCCTGAACGGTTTGCTTTAGGAAGCTGAACTTTTTTTATTTCTTATAATTTAATAGCGGATGTTATGGCCAGGATGATCAAAATCGGTCAATCAGGGGCGGTGCCAGGGCCTGGTAAAGAGGAGGCAATTAGTCACGGGTAGGTCGCTGCGGACGTAATTGTGCGTTTTCTTGCTTATTCTTCCTTCTACGATACCGTAGTCGCAATTAATACATATCCGGAGGAATGTCCATGGTAAATGGAAGCGATTGGGGTACTTTTTATCAGAGGCGTGTCCAGGTAAGAACGTTGGGTGGCAGCATTACAAGAAGAAGCCGTCAGTCCCCCCCCCCCACCAGTGGCTTACCTGGATCCGCCTATGATGTTTTGCGAGTAATGTCGGTGTGTTGAGCATATAAGTCGACTTGTCACGCTATGTGCTCCCAAATGACCATAAATTATTAGAAAAATCCCCAGATTTTTCCAAAAATCTTCCAAATATTCCCCGTTTTTCATCACCTGACTACGCCTCTGATTTGTCATATTCCGAAATGAGCTCTCTGTATGTTACTAAGCACCCTATTCTGGGAACAATGCAGTTTGAGTTATCCAAATCGGTTAAAAAACATAGTGACATTTAAAAAATACCCTACAATTTTCGGTTTGTGGCCCCCACACTCAACATTTTGGTCAAAATATACTTTTTAAGGTCGGTATGGAAATATATCGTCACGGCGCGTCGAATGACGTTTGTTGCATCAAAATCGGACCAATAGTTGTCGAGATAGCTGGGGGGGGGGGGAGGCTGCAGAATCTGACCCCCCCCCCACACCCCACCACCACCAGCAGGGTGTGTTCGGCTGAATGGCCCAGCGGGGCGCGGGTTAACTGACTCGCCGCAAAACTCAAACTTAAAACTGATCCTTAAAACTCGAGAATACCAAAGGACAAATGCGTTTGTTTTATTCCATACACCGCAAGGGCAAACAGATTAACACAAGTAGTGGACTATGGCCCTATCCAACTGTGTTTGGACTCTGGACAACTAGTGACAATCGAATCGGTAAAGAATGAGGATAACATCGATCATGTCAAAACATACCCAGTCCAGTTTGCTGTCGCGACGTCTTTTGCGAGGGAGGAACTGCAGCCTTGATGGCAGTCAACAGATCTTTCTAGAAATGAAACGAACAATGTGTTAGTATATGAGGTGAACGGACCTTAGCGTAGGTACAAACATAATAACAGGACACATAATGAACAAACGCAGATGAACGCGCTACGCACGCAGGCACGCACGCACGCACGCACGTACGCACACGCACGCACACACACACACACACACACACACACACACACGCACACGCACACGCACACGCACACGCACACGCACACGCACACGCACACGCACACGCACACGCACACGCACACGCACACGCACACGCACACGCACACGCACACGCACACGCACACGCACACGCACACGCACACGCACACGCACACGCACACGCACACGCACACGCACACGCACACGCACACGCACACGCACACGCACACGCACACGCACACGCACGCACGCACGCACGCACGCACGCACGCACGCACGCACGCACGCACGCAGACCCAGACACACGTGTATTTGATGTGGTTTGAGTGGCAGGGTTAATGTGTGATGTGGTAAATCATGAAACACTGACACAAGGCATACCGGCATAACACGATCGATATAGAGACACAAATGGGGATGGGATTTTAACATCCTGATTTATTATTTTTCAATTAGAAGAGTAAACTATTACAAGAGACAAACCTAAGCGGTCAAGAAAAGTTCATTACTTGTCAGGATATATGACACGTTCTACCAGCTACTTGCCTTAGTTGCTGATGACTTGCACGCCACCAGCACTGTCTCGGATTCGAAAACTGATTTCCAAATTCCTTCACCTGAAAAAAACGATTACCATGATACTAGTGATCGAATACATAGAGCGGTTTACCTTGACAAGCTCGCATCCTAACAATCGTCTGGTAAATATCTAGTTGCGTTGTAGCTTATGTTACACGTATGCAAGTCAGATGGATGTCATGGATAAATGGATGTCAAAATGGATGTCAGATTCCAAATCAGCGCATCAAAATACACATCACAAAATGCATACACAAAATAAAAAAGACAAATACATATGCCTCGCCGAAACACACTATCCGCTTGATATGACCTTGGGAATGACGTCATAGCTCACGGTTCAATGAGGGGTTAGACCCTATTTTTTAAGTTAGGTGTACAATTATTCCAAAGTAAGGTACCCAAAATGTCGTGGGAATTGCGCGTTTTTACGCCTTGTTTAAAAAGAAAGAAAGAGGAGTAGTGGCATCTTCCAGAACTGGCAAAGGTTAAGCACTTGTCGCCCACTCAAGGTGACCGTACTTATTGTTTAAAAATGCTTGATAAGGTGACCGTACTTATTGTTTAAAAATGCTTGATACCTATATGAACATCAGTCAATATTAAATGCAATTTGCGTTTGCAGCAATCAACGTTTATGCGTATATAAAATCATAATTACCTTTCAGTTCAAGGATTTCACCGGGTTCAGGAAGAGGATCAGGCATAACCTGCAGGAAAACACGGAAACAAACATGCTACAATG
>JAXIVJ010010213.1:25000-48073 GCA_036785665.1 Chirona hameri
AAGGCTCTAGCTCTATTTGGGGCGAATCGACAGAGGGCGCGTCATCCCCCCCCCCCCCCCCCCACACACACACAGAGTACACAGGCAGATCGGCGCTGCACTGGCGAGGGTTAAAGGACACAATTGGAACACATTCTCCGTACTTACCAGGCCATGGTCAAGCTTATACTGGGAAAGAAGAATGTTGTTCTCCAGGTGTTTCTCTGGTTCCCAGGTAGGGGGGCTGAAAATGAAGAAAATAGTGTGTTTTAAAAACTGAGGTATCTGTAAGCAATCGCCATGCAATCGCCACTTGACTGGTCCTCCGTAGTTTAAATAAAAACAAAGCAAACAAGACTCAAATCCAAAGGATGGAAAGGCTACAAGTTGCAAAAGAAATGGGTTCTTTAAACCCTCTAGTGAGATTAGAATACGGTTCAAGAAGAAAATAGATCTAGGGAAAAGGCACATGTGTGGTATTGTTTGACGAAATAAACAAGCCAACAGATCCACACTTCTTGTCTTAACACCTTTCAAAATTGTATCCACGTAACATCTAAATAAGGCGAAGTTTACCACTTAGTGGAACCACAATTCTCAGAGGTCCGAGATTAGCTGCAGCCCACGATTAGTTGGCGTTCACCCAATGGTGAACGTCAGAGTCGCTGTCCGCGTCCGCGCCGTCAGCGCGCAGACCGTCGGCTTAGAATCTTAGCACGCGCACTGGAGAGCGTAAGAGAATTATGCGTTCTGGAGGATGGACAGATTCTGTCCCGTCCCCAAGATCTCAGCTCCTATAAGAGCGATTCAGCTTCTAGAATAACGTCTTCTTCTTTTTTCGCTCTTTTTTGTGGGGGGGGGGGGGGTAGGTAGGCCTGTACAATACTCGTGAAGGTGCAATTTTGATGGCACCAGGTCAATATTTTGCAGGTTAAATGATGACATATATATGCAAATTTGGCACTTCGAGGCCCAAAATGTAGACTTTTAGTTAATCCGCATTGACCTTTGAACGAAGATAGCTAAAAACGATCCGCAAGAAGCAGAAGATGCGCCATGAAACTGTCCATATGAGATGTGCTCTCAGATTTGATCTCAGGCCAATAGGTTACTTAGGCTCTACTTGGGTCAAAGTTCACCAGGGGCGGATACAGGGGGCGCCCCCCCCCCCCTTGGCGCGGAGGTGCTGGCGCCCCTGCGCCGAAGGCGCTGGTAGGCGCCCGCACGGCCCTGTCGTGCAGGATTAAGGCGAAGCGCCCTGCACGAAGGCGGGCGTCCTACGCGCCAGGAGCGCCCTCCCCATTCAAGGGTCGACAGCCAGAGGCGCCGTCTCTATGAGAGAGGCGCCGAACTTCGCACCAGAGGCGCCCTCCCTATGCGAAAGGCGTCCTTCTCCACGCTAGATGAGTCATTCCCAAGCGGGAGGCGCCCACCTCCTTATGCGAGAGGCGCCCTCCACGCCAGAGGCGCACTTTCTATTAGAGAGGCGCCCTCATCCACGCCAGAGGCGCCCCCTACACGCCAGAGGCGCCCACCCGCACGCCAGAAGCGCCCTCCTCATGCGAAAGCGCCCATCTCCGCGCCAGAGGCGTCCTCCACGCCAAAGACGCACTTCCCATTCGAGAGGTGCCCTTCCCATTCGAGAGGCAATCTCACGCCAGAAGCTCCCTTCCAATTCGAGAGGCGCCCCCATCCACATCAGGGGCGCCATCCTCCATAAGAGAGGGCGAGATTCGAGAGGCGCCTCATCCACGCCAGAGGCGCCCTATCCACGCCAGAAGCGCCCCCATCGACATCAAGGGCGCCCTCCTCCACAAAAGAGGGCGAGATTCGAGGGGCGCCCATCCACGCCTAAAAAAGGATCTTTTCCAAAAGCCAGGAAACCTTAATTTTCACCAAACGCTTGGGCATTGGTCAAGAGCATTGCATGAATAGCCTTCTTTAAATGATTTTGCCCTCCATAAAACGCGATTTGGCCACTCCAAACCCCAATAATAGATCCACTCAAGGTCCCTACAACATTTTTACAAAGAAGATCCACACAAGAAGGACGGCCACGAAAGAAATCCGGGGCTAGGCAAACTGGTACTATATCGCGTAGTGTCCCTGAACAAAATCTTGAACAAGCAAATGAAAGAAACGATGACGATGGTGAAATTAAAAAAAAAAAACGCAAACAAAAACAAACGTGTAGATTCTATAAAAAAGAGTCAATAACAATTATCGAGTATCGTGATCTTGCCACTAATTTATTTGCTATTTGGCACTGTTAACATGAACAAAATAAGAGGTGTTAAATGTCAACTCACTCGTGGTCGAATCCCTTCCATTTCACAAGGTAGTCAACCTTTTCCCCAGCGGTTCTGTGCTGTAGGATGTTTTCTACGATGTAGAACTGAAAAAGAAGACACAAAAATCAAAAGTATTTATAACCAAAATGGTCATGTAGAGTTGTTGACAAATTGTGTTTATAGTTTTCAACTGTCAATCTTGTTTATGTAAAACTCGTGTGCGTAGTGTCTACAGAACAACACAACACCAACGCCACCATTGCAGCCCTTTTATAAATCAGCAACTACTGGGCCGATCGCAACGAAGGTAACACCAGTCGATTCAACGTAGGTGATTTGATCAGCCGTTTCGCATACGGTGGTCTTGGTGAGCTTGAAAGGTCAACGAAACAATTACGAAATCGTTGCCGATTCGTTTAATCGTTATCGGTTTAGATATATCTGCAAACGCACGTTCAACTTCAATCCAAAGCGTGTCTATTACAGCACGTTGTGTGTGCCACTTGAAGTGCCTCGAAAAAGCATCCTAGAACTTCACAATGGCTTGTCATTGCGTTACAAATTGGCGTAAAATTAGGAATTACTTCAATAACACATTGACAGATTACCGGCACATGTGTACATTCATTCACATTAATGAGTCATAATGTCATCAGCACTGACACATTTCTTTCAATCCTGCTCGTTTACTGTAACATTATGGTTTCTTAGAACATTGGGCCTAACTGGGTCTGAGCTAGAAAATAAATGTAGAAGGTACCATTTAAAACAATACTGACCTGATTCTCTTTCTTCTTCGCAGCTCTCCTAGGCTTTTTTATCTTTGGCATCTTGATCTGAAAAAAAATATTCGGATTTTATAATAAAATATAATTGTATCATAACTACCCACAACTTAGCTATAATTCCAAAACAATCTGAATTCCTAAAACAAGTTTTGGAGCCAGTTTTACACACACAAAACAAAACTGGGACCTCGATTACTTGTTTTACCGAAAAAACTTAGAAGATTTTCCTTAAAGGGAGTATGTCTACTGCTTTGTATTGCGCAAAACATTTTTCCTACCATAAGTAGCAGTTGTTATCACGTTTGAATGCGATACAATTCATATATAGGCCTCCGCTAATTGAAATTTCGCTTTAATTGTTTCGGCTTATTTCGGTATAAATATCGATGAAGTGGTTTTCACTATGGCATGAAGGCAAACACACGAAAGAGAACGTAATGCAAAACGGCGCACGTAAGACAATCAGCAATACGGCTATTGTAAACAAGCAGTCGAAGCAGAACCGGGGCTCTGTTTGAATGCTGCTATCAGCGCTCACGAGCTGTTTTGTTGAAATGCGATTAGTTTACGCCATCGATGCCACATATGGATTAATTCAGAAAAATCCGCTCTACAATCCCATGTACCTAACTCCTTATGGCCAATGTCAGTAGACCCACTCCCTTTAAACGCACGAGAGAGAAAAAAATCGCCAGCTGTGAAAATAAACTAGTATGTGGTGACCATAAATCAACGTCATTTTCAACGAGTAAAATATAATCACAGCCGT
Source organism: Chirona hameri (assembly GCA_036785665.1). NCBI lineage: Eukaryota > Metazoa > Arthropoda > Thecostraca > Balanomorpha > Balanidae > Chirona > Chirona hameri. The sequence continues at coordinate 28,828 of JAXIVJ010010213.1, forward strand.
CAACTATTTTTTGGTAAAACTGGCACCAGTTGAGGTAAATATTAAGCATATTCAATGCAATTTCTTAATGAATGTCTTATTACATAATGTGGTAAATACAGCTCATAAGCATGATTTGTCATGGCTTCCATAGGAGTCAGCTTACCCCACATCCCACCAGGAGGGCAAAATCTGCCCTTTCCCAGATTTACCCAATAACTTCAAAACCACTGCTGGTAATGATATGAAACTTACCAAACTTCATCCTGTATCAATTTAGTGTCTGGTCAGGAAGTTCGTGAAAATCAGAAAACTTCTGGAGAAAATGTCAATTTGTGCCGCCACTGCATGCCATTTATTGTTTGAGGCAGCATATGTCCGTGTGAACACGGTAGACATGGATTTTTACCGACTTGCTGAGGAGATGCGCTGTTTCTTACATCAAGTTTTGGTTGAAGATATTTTCAGCATGGGCTGTGTTCTTTTAAAATCTTTGTGAAACTGCATGCACATGACGCTCTGTGATGTGTCAATTTATTTTATTGTATTCCTTTACTGTGCCTTATAACTGCACACCCTTTTAATATTAAGTATTTTGTCTGTGTCAATGTGTGCTGTTTTACCTTAACCCGCGCCCCGCTGGGGTAATCAGCCAAACGCGCCCTGCTGGGGGGGGGGGGGGATAAACTGTCCTTCCCCCTGTCTAACTCCCGAACGGATGATCGTAGAGAGACGGGGAAGGTGGCGATCGAAAGCTCTCAACGAGGCAATTCTAGTTTAGCCTCCTTCCCAAGCAAAACGAAACCCAGCGAACACGAAGCACTGACAGATTTGAAGGAGGGAGGGGGGAACAATCCGGCCATTGCCCATACCAAAAGGAAGAGTGCCAACATATTTGTTGTCTCCTCCAAAATCGAAGAGCGCCGAACACGAAATACTGGTGGAACCAAGGGGGCCAATCCTATCAATGCTTCCTCTAAAAGTTTGGCAGGGACCAACATATCTTTTGCACTAAAAAAAATCGCCGAGAACGTAACAACAAATAAGATTCTACTTGTTTCAAAACATAATAAATCTACAATAGACAAAGTGAACTTCAAAACAAGAAAGCAGACTTGTGCCATGGCCCAAAAAATAGGATCCAAGATTCACAAGATCCCATGAAAAAAAAAACTAAATTTTAGAATCCACGATCCACAGGATCCCACGACAAGACACAATTTTAAGATCCAAGATCCACAGGGTCCCACGGCAGAACAAAAGTTAAAGACCCAGGGTCCACAGGACCCCACGGCAAAACAAAAAGTTAAGATCCAAGTCCCACAGACAATACAAATGATTATTGCCAGAGTTAAATCTCGTAATCAGTGCACAATTTCAAATTTTTCTTGATGTCATGACACTGGGGTTTTTACGCTGTTTTGTTATTCAAATATTGCCAGATTACTGAAGGTCTGCAAGCATAATGAATGCATCGCTCCATACCCTATAATCATTTTTTTGATTGATGCCCCTAGTTTGTATAACTGATATAAGACAATTGTAGCTGCTGTTCTGCTGCTTTTGTGCATGCAAATTTCAGACATCAACAACATTATGCAACAAATCAGCTGATCACAGACTTGACAATGGTTAGCTTGGAAGAAGCAAACACACTTCAAGAAAGATAGTTCACAAGATGACATTCACATTGACCTACTCCAGTGAGCATTGTTCGTAATTGATGCCACAGCCCCCAATTTTCAGGCTTTCTCACTAAAATATTTATCATTTCATCAAACTATATTTTAAATAACAATTGCTAAGGGAAGATGAGTTCAAGGCTACACATATTTTAAAATAAAGGGTTCAGACTCCCCAGAGATCAGATAAAGGTTTTGCTGACCCTCACTTTGTTGACATTCAAATATCAATGGTATATACTTCCTTGTTAAGTGTATGAGAGAAAAGGTAATGCATAATAAAAAGAACTCAGATTTAGGGCCTTGGTACTGAAAACAGTAAAAGTTCAGTAACACACCTCTGGTAGGTTGAAGGTTGTAGGTGGTAGGTGGTAGGTGGCAGGTGGCAGGTGGCAGGTGGCAGGTGGCAGTTGGCAGGTGGCAGTTGGTGGCAGTTGGTGGCAGGTGGTGGCAGGTGGTGGCAGGTGGTGGCAGGTGGTGGTAGGTGGTGGTAGGTGGTGGTAGGTGGTGGTAGGTGGTGGTAGGTGGTAGGTGGTAGGTGGTAGGTGGTAGAATGCAACCCACACTACCCACATGCAGTTCACACTACATGCGTGCACCCTCAGACATGCGCACCACCGAGACCATGGGGTTAACTATTAAGGCATAAAAAGCAATGTAATAAGCAGCCTGCCTGGCATGGTTGGCAAAGTTACTGTTTGCTGGTATGCATTTTGTACTCATTTATACTCTTTTAAATTTGTCTAACTCTTTGAAAAGGGCAAAAATAAACATAATCAAATCAGATATGATTAGTAATCATATTTGATTGTATTCAGTCAACTGGATCAAGCTCTGGAGACCTCAAGCCCTCAATCAGAATACAAAAGAGTACAAAATGTATACCAGCAAACAGCAACTTTGCCAACCATGCTGCCTGGTGTGCCACATTTGTCACAAACACTTCATAATTTTATCACCTTTGGCTTCCATTTTTTACTATTGAAGGAACAAAAAAAAATGTTGTGATTTTGGGCTATTGAATGTATTATGTACCTAGAGTAAATGTAAAATAGTATTTTGGTATTTTTTTAACAAAACAACGTAATTTTTGTGATCTATTTGTATTCAGACAGTCATCAAAAGTCAGTAAATTGTAATGGCTGTTTTAAAATAAATAATAAAGGCATCAGTTTCCTTCACATATAAAGGCAGACGGTTCTGACAAGGAGCGAAAGGTCTAGAAAGAGCAGGTAAGTTCTACTGGCTATGGTGGTGTGATGGGGAGGGGGTTATCACCATACTGTGTTGTTTACCGAGTTAACACTAGATAAAATGGGATTCCATCAAGCTTTAACATCACGTCTATGGGTGTTACATGTAAATAATCTAGTTTGAAATATTCCCCGACTGCACCCCCACCCCCCGAGTGTGCATGGGTCAAAGCCGAGTGTGCATCCATGGACGCATTTTGATTCTTGCCGGCTGCCACACTTTGCACTGTGGCCTGGGGTTAGGTCAGGTTTGATTGTTGTCATTATTCACCTTCAATTTTATAATTATAATAATGTCAGCTGTGAGCAGAGTAATCTTCTATTAGGCCCCCATATACCACTATAGTGTACTGCCATAAACCTGGGAGGTGCGTTACTGAACTTAACCCTGAAAACAACCCCACATCAGAACACTATCATGCACTCAATAGAATGTTTACACTCAAACAATATCAGTTGGGCAAACTGCAGGGAGGTAATATAAATATTGATCAATCAATATTTTGATTATTTATAACCATATTTGGGCATGCTTGCAGCCCCTCACTGAATTGGTTGTATGACGGTTCAGAAGCAACTAAAACACACCACAGTTTCAGAAATGACAGAAAACATCTCAAGCTACCTCTCATCCACTGAAACAAGTCTGGGAACATTTTTGATAGTTGTTAATCATGGGAATGCAGCAATCAAAATATAGATTATAGGCACTGAACCAGCTGTGGAGCAATCAAATTTTAGATTGCTTGTCAGCTGGCTAATCAGTATTTAGATTGCAGTCAGCATGTTGAGCATGCCAGCTAACCAATTATAACTTCTTGGTAAGATGACCTTCATGCCTGTACATATTCAGGTTGACAAATATTTTTAAAGGAAACACAAAAGCAAGCACAAACCACACCCACAGAGCCAATCCCAGTACCAAGTTCCAAACTAATTGTAATAAAGGAAGTAGTTATAGAAGACAATTTATAATTATAAGAAATATATATTTTCTAGCAAATATGCTTTGGGAATGAAAGAAGCGCATTAACATTTGCTTTTGAAAAATCAACAACAAAATAACTGACAGATTTCCTGTTAATAATAAAAATATATAAACAAAATGACTTCACCAGTCATTTAGAGGTGGTCTTTTCATTTCAAGCCATATCTGACAAAATGTACACAGGATTACTCTGATATACTCTACTCTGATGAAGCTGACCTTGCTCTTTCACTGGGGGGAAAAATTCAGCCGTGATGGGCACTTCTTGTACTGTGAAGGTGTTCAAAGATGTACATGTCACAAAGCTAACATGGGTGGAGCTTTGTAAAATAAGTTGGTGGGGCAAAACAAAATCAATATATATATATATATATATATATATATATATATATATATATATATATATATATATATATATATATATATATATACCGTGATTGTCTCGTAGCGGCCAGCGGGTGCCACTGTGGGAGAGGATTTTGTGGAGTCAAAATAAATAAGTGTGCCTGAAATGTGTGCCCAATTCGTACATTATAGTACTGTTTTTAAGCCCATTCTTCGGCGAGGATTGCCAAACTTCTCTAACTGGTAACCTGGTTTAATATTGCGAATGTGTGTCAATTGTGCACGTATCTGCCAGTTTCAGGTACTTAGACAGGCCTTAATTCTTTGGTATATTTATAATATTTGGGAAGGTCAAGTGCCAAAAAATATTTAAAATGGTTGGTAAGGACCTGTGCACTACTTTATCTCATCTAACAACAAAGCATATATCGGATACTTTGCCAGTATTAACTATTAAATTATACCATTAAAATATAACCATTATATGCATAATGCAAAATCAAAAGTATCTTTCAGTGCATGTGTACTTACAATGATAAGGTTGTGGTGATATTTCATACTTCATTGAAAAAAATAAATATAGGGTAAATTTTTACTTGATGTAGGTACTACATATCTCTAATAAGTAATAGATAATATCAAATTTAACAATCATGAATTAAAGTGTGATATGTTATCAAATGTCTCATAACCCATTCCGCAGAACATGGTAGGTTTCAACAAGATCTTGTTGGAGCAGGGTCAGCAGCTCATCATTGAGTGGGGCAAAATCAGGGCAGCATTCAAAACTTTGGGCAGCTTTTTGCAAATTTGGAGCAGCTTATGTCGGTTTGGGGCAGTTCAAAGGTTTGTGGCAAGACCGCTTGGGGCAGGATTTGGCTCCCAAAAATAGTGTTGACTGGCCTGCCAATTGGCAGGCCAAGTACTCATACTGGCTCTGCACATGGCCTGCATCTTCAAATTAATAAAACGTTGAAGAACTTTATTTTATGGATAGAACCTCAGCCAGCCGCCTGCCCTGATCAAACTTCATCCAACTTGAACACATTACACAATTAGCCAAGTCAAGTTGAAGCTATAACACAATTATATTTATATCTTAACTAATCAAATATATCCCAGCCTTTTTCCTGAACCAACTGAACTACTAACAACACCAAAATCAACCCTGCAATAATTCACAATTACTTGTTTAACCTTAAAAAAAGATTCCACCATCAATCCTCACAAACAGCATGTGTTAAATGTCACCAAAGTGAAAAAGTCAATATTTATATACAAATGTATCATTGCACGGAGGTAAACACAAATTATGAAACAATCGCGCCGTATATGTCGCAACTTAAAACAGGCTTGCTAAATATAACAACCATAATTGCAATAGTGGTTTGAAAATATCAATAATACCCAAAAATACTAAAAAAGTGCAATTATATTTTTGAAGTATTTTTTTTAATTTATGATATACCTATTATCTATACATTTATATACTTTACATGCGAATTATGAAGCTCTTGAGATACAATTATAAGATACAAAAACGGCGCACTGAATGCAAATAGTTTGTTCACAATGTTGGTTTGCAAATTGCAATATTTTGAGGAGGAAATATTGATATGTATATTTGTATTCTTTATATTAGCGTATGGTTATTTTTCTGGTTTCTTGGCTAATTCAAGTCCCATATCATGAAGGATGGTGATGGAAAATATGAAAATGAGGAACAACTCCTAGGACCTAGGCAACAGGATTGGTGGGTAGCTACTAGCCACTAGGTAGGTACCTACCACTGAAAAATCCTATGGTTTTAGGCCCAACTATAAAACCACCATGCAAATTTGATCTAGATTTCAGAATGCAGATGCTCCATTCTGAAATGAAATGTACTTTCCCCAGATTATGAGTAGTTCTCCAAATTCTAAATATTGAAACTATTGTACCTAATAACACCTCTTACTTGGCTTGCATGGGTTACAAATTTCAAAAATATGTTAGAAGTGTTTTATGTCACATGTGGAAGTATACTAGCCAGCTTCAGTTTCTTTTAAAGTTGGTGTGGCAAAAATCAATGTTGGTGGGGCAAAAAAAAACATATTGGTGGGGCAGTCGCCCCACTAAGTGTATAGGAAACTCCGCCCCTGAAAGCTAATCTAAATTTTGATTGACACTCCTTTTAAGGGCATTGCTCCACCCACTTTGCTGATGTTACAATCTAAATATTGATTAATCAATATTTGGATTGCCTCCCTGCCGTTTGCCCAACTGATATTGAATGATCAACATGACAGGCAATGGTTTAACCACTATTATATTCCCAGAATCAATAATAGAATCATTTTCTGTCAATAATCTATCACGGCAGGGGTGTAGTTTCGTATTCAGTTGGGGGGGGGGGGGGCTTGGGCCCCATAACTTGGGTGAGGAAGTGGATCAAATCCGGGGAGAAATTCGTATCTTGAAGGTTTTGATGGTACTTTGAGCGTTTTCTTCCCACCTCAACCCACTCAACTTGTTTGGAGAAGCTACGCCCCTGTATCACGGGTCCCAACTGAATTCAGCGTGTGCAGTTCACTGTCGTATGCATTTCATACCTTGCTCTGAGTCTACTAAGAAATTGAACGACTATCCCATGGCATACCTATATTGCAATCTGTTTTCGTCAAAAAGTGGTCCTAAAAATCCAATGAAATATAAGGAGTGAAACACGTACCTGCCAAATATTCCACCTTGTCGAGCACCTCTCACCACCACCACGTAGCGCACACACAATGCGTCGCACGCCGGCAGTGCGGCATGGTGCGGCACCTCGTTTTCCGACAAGCCCGACATCTATCGGCCGTTGTGTCACATTCCAGGAGGGCGCTTCAATCGGACTTGGTCTGTAATGCGACTTCAGCGGAGTAACATACCGGTGCATTTTCGAGTCACTGGGCGCATTTTAAGTGTTCATTTACTAAAAAATCGCGGAAACGCCAAATCTCCTCACAGCCGATCTGATGGCCCGAATTGATTCAAAGTATACTCACATAACAAATCGGACAATTCTCTCTCTTTTCAGCAGTTTCCCATTGTTGAAAATGCACATAGATATAAAAACTAGTTAACATAGTTGAGTCCTGAAAAAGAGCATAATGTTCTTTTTAAGCACACCAAAAGTCACGTGATAAAAACCGGTCACGTGACTGCGCTTTAACCCTACTTTCGCTTCCTGACAGGGAAAAGAGGCTCTCGACCTCCTGGTGTCCCTTCGTGGGTCAGTCGGCCTCAGTGTCAGCGATTCGGATGAAACTCTCCTGTTTGCAAGGTCACCGAATGGCCATGCAGTCAATTCATGATACCAGCTGAAAAAAGAGTGTCGGGAGGCTGGATGCGAACAAATAAGCTCAATAACTTCAACCAACATGAGGAAATATCTCGCAACGGTCGTTCAAATTATGAACCTCTCAGAAAATGAGATGGACCAGATAGCAACGCATTTGGGACACGATATAACCGTTCATAGAAAATACTATCGGCTTCCGGAAAGCACAGTCGAGCTCGCAAAGATTGCGAAGCTCCTGATGTCCACTGAGGGGATCCTGGGTACCAATCTGGACCATGACCCAAGCGGTACGTTATCTTTCACTCTTGAGTTCTTAATCACTTTTGCATTTGGTTTTACCACCGTAGTTATTGGTGGTGGTCAATTTAACCCCTAAGGTTTTTCGACGATTATTCAGAATTAGTTGCAAGCTGTGCCGTTAACCCTATTTGTAACAGGCTCCTGGCTACCCCTATTTGTAACAGGGGGGGGGGGGGGGGGGGGCGGTTTCCGCCCCCCCGGAGATCTCGAGATCCAGTCGTCCGATTTAAAAAAAATGAAACGTTGTTTGGTTCCCCTCAACACGATCTACATTTATAAATAATACACAAATATAAATTTGGGATAGGGGGGCAACAGGGGGGCAAAAACTACACATTTTAGTGGTATTTTTAATCCAACATAGCTTTCATGTTTATCGACCGATTTTAACACAACTAATAGGAATCGATAGAGATTGAATCGGAAACTGATATAGGACGGTGACGTTTGACAATTAAAAAATTATAGGCGTGTGCAGGTCACTCAATATGGGGGTGAAGTAAATGCGTAATAAAACAATTTTTTATGTTTTTTTTAATAAATGAAATGGTATGTGATTGAGACATTATAAAAAAAAAACAGTTAAAAATCATAAGTTTTGCCATAGGCGGTACCAGGTTAGTGAAAAAGGGGGGTAAATTTGGGAAAAATATTAACCGCAGACAAGTTGCTACCCAGCACTATAAATATGTTACTGATCATAGATAGTTCCTTTTTGCATGTTGTACTTCATCATAGGCGTATCCAGGATCCAAACTAGGGCGGCGCAAGACCTTTTGATAAGTATATTATCCGCTATTATGATACTAACTAGTCAACCGTGACTATTTCACTTACAACTTCAATTAACATTGCTTACCCCCCTTTTACCAAACCTGGACTCGCCTATTATCTTATAATCGTTCGTAGAGTAGCCTGTGGTGCGTGTTTCATCCGAAAACTGCAGTATGTTATGTCATTGTACGCCCATGCCTCTTAGTTTCCTTGCAATAATATGACCCCCTTTCTTCCATTCCTGAGCGCGCCTCTGCAAAAAAATGACTTTATTCCCTTTTCTGGTCTCATATGTGCATATATTATTATAAGCTAAACATATATTGCGCCGTTATCGCTGGCATATCGTCATCACCATGCCAGTCACCCCCCTTTTCATGTTCCTGAACACGCCCCTGAAACTCTATATGTAATTAATTATGCAAATAATGGAAGCAGAAGCTATCTTTTACATCTTGATAGCTATAAATGCCCCTCACATTACTCTATTGGCTTCCCGCCAAGCATTGAATACTTCCTGGAACACCCCCCCCCCCTTTTCAAGCCCCTGAAACCGCCTCTGCCATGCAATTTTGTATGATATTTCATTAACATCATCTAATTTGCACTTGTTGCAATCACGGTAAGCCGATGTAACTCCTTCATACTTGATGCAGTTAGGAAGAAACCGTGAAGATCGCATTTCCGTATTTTCGCCAAATGTCGCCTCCGAACCCACCCAAAACTGTGCCCTGGAACCGCCTCTGTTCAAGTTAAGAACTCAAAATTTTAACTCCAAATGCGGAGTTCAATTCTATGAAAAGTCCCAAAATTGCATGGGCCTGCTCCCAGCCGTTCTGGAGATATCTGCAAAAAACCTGAGGGGGGGGGGGGGGGCGGAATCCGCCCCCCCCCTGTTACAAATAGGGTTAAACATCGCACAGTTATTCATTCATATTTGAGGTAAAAATATAATTTTTGTTTCAATTTTGTCATGTCAGTTCACCATGTAAAGCGAAGTGACCTTAAGTGGCGTAGAGACAAGACGTGTCTCCTCTATATGTCCAAGTCCAGCGTAATGTCCAGGGATGCAAACATGTCCAGAGCTGTAAAAGGCTCTGCCTTTATTTCTGGTTCATCAGCATTATATGTTGTATTTTTTTCTTCTCATCATTCTATATGAGTAAATATTTAATGATAACTAGCATATGACTGACAAACAACCATGTGCGTTATCTGTGTTTCAATTGTTTTGTTTCGACCACAGCTATTTCAAATAGACCGTTCCATGTGTCCTTGATCCCAAATGTCCAATGCTCCCCCACTCTAACCACCCGTTAAACATAAGCATTCGCACTTGTAGAAGCTGTGGAAGCCCCCGAAACTGATCAGAGCTATTTTATTCTGATTTTACAGGCTTGCTACATGGAGGCACTCCCCGACGAGGAGGGCCAACCAGAGAGCCAACCAGGCCCAGAAAGTGAAGCACACTGCGTCACTCCTCCTCCAGGACATCACCAAAAAAGGCAGCATTTTGAGAGGTTCGAGAGGTTTCATTTCGAGGTGTTCGTCCTAGAAAGCAGATCACCGAACCCAACGGTGGTATGCGCTCTCCGTCTGTAAGGACTACAGAGTAATTCGGAATCAGAATTGTCTGTCGCAGCATGTGCTCTCCGTCTGTAAGGAGTGATTCGGAATCAGAAGTGTCTGTCGCAGCATGTGCTCTCCGTCTGTAAGGAGTGATTCGGAATCAGAATTGTCTGTCGCAGCATGTGCTCTCAGTCTGTAAGGAGTGATTCGGAATCAGGAGTGTCTGTCGCAGTATGTGCTCTCCGTCTGTAAGGAGTGATTCGGAATCAGGAGTGTCTGTCGCAGCATGTGCTCTCCGTCTGTAAGGAGTGATTCGGAATCAGAAGTGTCTGTCGCAGCATGTGCTCTCAGTCTGTAAGGAGTGATTCGGAATCAGGAGTGTCTGTCGCAGCATGTGCTCTCCGTCTGTAAGGAGTGATTCGGAATCAGAAGTGTCTGTCGCAGCATGTGCTCTCCGTCTGTAAGGAGTGATTCGGAATCAGAAGTGTCTGTCGCAGCATGTGCTCTCAGTCTGTAAGGAGTGATTCGGAATCAGAAGTGTCTGTCGCAGCATGTGCTCTCCGTCTGTAAGGAGTGATTCGGAATCAGAAGTGTCTGTCGCAGCATGTGCTCTCCGTCTGTAAGGAGTGATTCGGAATCAGAAGTGTCTGTCGCAGCATGTGCTCTCCGTCTGTAAGGAGTGATTCGGAATCAGAAGTGTCTGTCGCAGCATGTGCTCTCAGTCTGTAAGGAGTGATTCGGAATCAGAAGTGTCTGTCGCAGCATGTGCTCTCCGTCTGTAAGGAGTGATTCGGAATCAGAAGTGTCTGTCGCAGCATGTGCTCTCCGTCTGTAAGGAGTGATTCGGAATCAGAAGTGTCTGTCGCAGCAAGTAACGCCCAGAAACGCTAATAAACGTGAAGAAATTAGTGATGTCCATGTCATTGACGGTTCCAGAAAGGACATTTGGAGGGGCACGAGTGTTTTTGTTTTGTTTGGGGGGGGGGGCAAAACCCAAAATGTCTCACTCAATTTTGAAACTCATCGGATTTCGCCCACCCATGCATTGTTGCTGTTTTAAAACAAACTTTATTTTGTAAAAGTTGTTTAGATTTTCTTCTATATCAGGAAATGTGCCAACTCTTGCGCCGATTTCAGACGGTTTTGGGGCATGGCCGGATTGCCCCCCCCCCCCCTGTATCAGTGGTGGCTGAAACGGGGGGGGGGGCAGAGGGGCAAAGTGCCGCCCCCTATCGGAAGACGTGGGAGGCAACGCCCCCCCCCCCCACACACACACAAGTGCACGAGTCGAACGTTCATATTTCGGCAGTCGGATGTCGAAAGCCATTATGTACGACCAGTGACCACATACGAAATCTTTTTTCCTTTAGCCTGTTGAACCAAGATGAGCTTGCTATTTCGATCAGCGCCATATAGCCTAGTAGCTGCGGTGTCCTTAAACCCAAATCATCATCATCATCTATTTTGATCTCGGTGACTAGTCCAATATAGTCCAATGACATCAGCACTTACTGGTCTTGGCCAATGGGAAGATGTCCCGGGGAATCAGCGAGCTCACCGCAGTTGCCTGAGAGAGCCATTGGTCCGTCAGAAGCAAGGCTGTAGAGTCGGAATCGCAGGTGGTAATTTCAGCTGGAGTCAGAGTCGACTTGGATCAAGTTTTGCCACTCTGACTCCGGCCGGCAGGTGAGGATAGCTCATGTCAAACGTTCTCTTCAGATGCTTTTCTAATCGGCTACCTACAGCGATGACTAGGGACAGTTTTTGACGGTTTTGAGATTTTGCCGTTGTCCTTTAAAGATGTCCTTTGCCAGATAATGCCTCTAATATTTTGTTTTAACAAATTTTAGATAACTAGTAAAATTAAATGGGCTGAAAGTTTTATTTGAAACATTATTGCCACTTGCCAGTAATGTATTAGTGTACCAGCTGAGGAAAAAGAGTCAATAACCCTTTGGTCAACTGCCGCTATAATAATACCAAAAACTCATTAAGATATTAGACTTGCAAACGTGACAAATATCGATTTGGGAATTGGGAAAACTGGATCCGTGGACGCAGTGGCGTCGCCACAAAATTGTCGTGGGGGGGGGGGCGGTCAGGGGTTTGGGGAGCCAGCCCCATAAGTCTAATGTTAAAATCCTGCGAATCTGGGGGGGGGGGCGGACTGCGGTCGGAGTGAACCTGGGGGGACCGCCCCCACCCCAGGCAGTATAATGTCGAACGCCCCTGCGCGGACGATTTGTCACCCCGGCCAAAATACCTTCCGCCGCCACTGCCCCGTATCCGCTAGTGGTCCATGTACACCTTAGATCGTGTCGCTATAAATAAGTCCATTTAAAATACTTCAAATAAGGTCCACTTTAAACTTCTTTTTCATCCAAACTTAAAAGTCCATCTAAAATATTTAAAATTGACGTCCACCTTAAAGTTCTTTTTTATCCAATCTTGTAATGGCCTTCCTGGCTAAAATATTCCATATACCACAGCGATCGATTGATATGTTGATACAAGATGTAAGCAACGTAGCGTCATCTGTCAATCATTAGCCTGGTGTGCTCAGTTTTCGAGTCCACCGAAAAGCAAAAACAACGAATGTCCACCCAACCCGGAATTTGGAATATGTGTGGATTGCCGATTGAAGTGTCCGTCGTGCCAAGCTCTCAGCTTACCGCACACACCGGGATGGTGTGTGCGGTAAGCTGAGAGCTTATCTTCTGGAACTCGATAAATAAAGCTTTACGTTTTGTTAACCCGCGCACTGCATGGGGTTGATTTCCGGCCCACTCAGGTTTGTCAAAGATAGCGAAAAAAGCGTCGGCGCGCAGCTCCGCCTGGTTTTAGTACACCTGTTAGGACATCAAATGCAAACACTTTAAAAAAATAACCTCGGGTCATCTCAGGTCAGGTCACCAGACCAGGTCAAGTGACCCCACCTCCAAAAATGTTTGCAGTTGTGCCAAAGCCAGAGTTTATCAACGATCAGTTTGCAACTTACCGGATGTCATGAGGGCATAAGTACTTACAATTCTTTTATCTCGGAATTTTGATTTCGGTGACCAAAGGTCAGGTCAATTTCGTAACCTCCCCATAATATGTCAATGGGGAAATATACAAATGCTTCCTATTTCAAGGATATGCATGATATTAGTACAATTACTTCTGGATCATGTTATTATAGGATTTTTTTGATGATCCAAGTGTAGGTTTTGTTCAGTAACCACTATGGGGTAATTTGAGGTCATGCGAGATCACCATCACTTTTTTTGTAAATAACTCCCGACATAATACAGATAGAGAAGTAAAACAGACATCAATGTGTTTTCTCGTCGAGAAACGTCTTCTCATATGCAACATGTCCTACTTGCGTTTGATGTTGTTTGATGTTTGATTCTCAAAGTCAACTCAAAGTTTGATGTTGACTTAACAAGGTCACCATGTATATCATTCGAAGCGCCTTGACAAGATAAGTACAATGGCGTAAACGTTTTTCCGTTATCGTTATCAAGTAAAAAGTTAATAGGGAAAAAGTTTTTTGCAAAAAAAAAACATTTTTTTCCTTGTATGACCTCTCGAGCCTCCAATGTTGACCTGACATCAAATTTGAGGACACTTTGTCGATTGAAAATTTAACTGGCTGGGGTTTGCTTTTTTCTGTTTGCTTCTACCTAGTATAGTTTCTGAGATATATGGGAATTTCTGGAGCGATGTCCTAAAACAGGATTTTTTTTTGTGTGTGGAAAATTTGCCTTTGATGACCTCTGGTGACCTTAATTTTGATCTTACCTAAAACAATACTGTCTTATAAAACAATACTGTCAATACTTTCGATAGAACATGTATCAAGCTATCCAATGATGTTTTTTTTTCTTTTCGCTACGTAGCGTAGTTTTCGAGATCTTAGGGGGGGGGGGGGAATTCAACCCCCCCCATGCAGTTCGTGTTCGGCGTAAAGCCCCTGCAGTGCGCGGGTTAACCCTGTTTTTTTTTAAATCTCCGCTTTAGCTCCTTTGCGGCTGAAACGTTAAGGGTCAATGATATCATGTCCCTCTCAATGTTCCTCTCCTCTGCATCATCACGTAGATTTAACCCGCGAGTTACTGGGGGGGGGGGGCTATTTTTTGCCCCCCCCTCCCGGTATTTTGCAATAACTCCTAAACAAACACCGGTATCGTCACCAAACTTGCAGTACCTTCTCTCACATCAATTCTACACATGTTGGCAATAGGAAAAATATGAGGCTATGATAGGTCAACCGGGAATGACGTCAGAGCGACGTCATGTTCTTCGGTTTTTGTTGCAAAATAATGGTTTGCGGAAAACGCTGTCAAAGGTACGATAATGGAGATAAACTAAATTTCTTAAAAGGAAATTACTGACAATAGACCGGGCTATCAAACTGCTATCTCGGATTTTTGAGATTTTGTGAAATTCAAAATTTTGAGAAATCCGAATACATTGTTTTTTGTTTTTACAAAATTTTCAAGAAAAAATCAGAGTTATCAAAAAAACCGAATATATGTGATCGCCACGTATACGGTGAATATGTGTACAAAATTTAAAGTCGATATCTTTAAAAATGACCGAGTTATGACCTTTAAATGACAAAAATCGGCCACTTTTCACAATATTACTATGCATAAAAACGCATTTCTATTTTTGCTTTTTACTTCTATTTATATGGAACAAACAATGTTCTATGGTCATTTTTCGCAGTTCTAGACAGAAAAACAAACCCATAAAACATGTGTTACAACGCCTAATGACCGTAATCTGCAGTTGACCTCGTGACCTCGGATGACCTTGACCTGACCCAAGGTCACAAACAGGTTAGTACTTAGAAAGTGTCAGACACACGAATCATACCGATTTATCGACAGCTTATGCGTTTAATATCGTAATTTTGCGCGGACAATTCCATCCATCGAGACCTTTTGACCCCGGTCAAACATTTTGTACTTGACCTGACCTGTGACGTCATCGGTGACCCCGAGGTCAACAATTTTATGTTTCTCTCGACAAATTTTCCAGGGCTATCGAATGCCGTTGAATTTTTACATTCGGTCTAGTAGTTCCGGAGATCAGAGGGGGGGGGGGGGGGGGGGGGGGGGGGGGGCTAAAAATAGCCCCCCCCCCAGTAATTCGCGTTATGAAATATACCCCAGTAACTCGCGGTTAAGGTACCGGGACTAGCGAGGGTTAATGTCCCCCTGAATAATGAACGCCTTGATATCTTATATGGTTTGGTTTATTAGAGTTGCAGGACAGGACTTCTATCTCGGAGTAGAACATGTAGCTGACTCATTTGTTTTTGGACTGCTGTTGAATCTTCTGCTGTTGACTGCTGTTGAATCTTCTGTTGTTGACCTGTTGTTGAATGTTGTGAATCTTCTCAATTTTGTTTGGAATATTGTTTCAGAATGTGGGATAAGCAGATTTTCACGGTTACCACAATATTTCACTTTGATTGGATATAAGTAATTCGTTTTCGGTAAATCAATCTGGTGGCTTACGCTAATGCAAGGTTTAAATATGGGGAAAAGAATAGAGGTATTAGCAACAAGGTCTAGGGGATTCTGGAGGATCTGGGCTCCAAAAATGGAGGATTGTCACCGCGGGCGTCTGGCAGGACTGCGTGGCCTTCAGATTGGGCTATACAAAGTACAAACGCTTGGTTTAATGCATTTTGTTCAGCCCTACACCCGTCTTATTTAACCCGCTCCCTGGGGATGCCATGCACATTTACAGAGTCCACACCTCTTAACCCCGCGCCGTGCCGGTGGGGGGGGGGGGGGGGGGGGGGGGGGGGGGGGGGGGGGGGGGGGGGGGCGGGGGGGGGGGGGGAGGGGGGGGGGGGGCGTTTTAGACGCCCCCCCCCCCCTCCGTTTTTTTGCCAATAGCTAAAAAAACGTTGAAGCCAGGTAGCTAAAATTTTCAGTACCTGTCCGCTGAACATTTTACAACTTTTGTGAAACCAAAAGTTTCAGGTCTATCAGGTCAGGTCACCAGGTCAGGTCACGTGACCCAACCTCAGAAAAAGTTGTGGTCGTGCCACGTCTACAGTTTCCGGGTGATTCACTTTTAAACTTTTAAGAGTTTGATAAAGGATATCATTACCTACAATTTGCATATCTCGGATCTGTTTTATTCGGTGACACTAAGGTCTGATCGATCACGTGACCTCCCCATTATAAGTCAAAGGGGAAATATTGAAAATGCTTTGCTTTCCATTGTAAACGCATCCAATCAACGTTTTTTCTTCAGGATCATGTGGTAATAGACCATTCTTCATTACCCCAGATACTATTTTGGTTTATTTGACCCCCCTTACAAGGTCATCCGAGGTCACATGAGGTCACATACACTTTTTTGCCAATAACTTTTGGATCGAAGTGAGATAGAAACTTGAAGAAGGCTACGAATGTGATTTTCTCGTCAAGACGCATCGACTCATATGCAACATGACCCACCGTGACCGACTTGGTCACCATGTGACCTTCACCTGAGGTCAAATTTTTTAATTGACTTTCCAAGGTCAATAATTATATTTTTCGATGCGCCTTGCCGATGGAAACACGATGGAGCCACAATCAATGCTCTATCTTGAATAGCAAAAAGTTATTCGCGAAAAACTTTTTCAAGATAACAGCCATTTTGACCTTTGATGACCTCTGGAGCCTCAACTATTGACCTGAACTCAAATCTGACGGTAAAACGTCACTAGAGCGTTTCAAGAGCTATCTATTGCTTTTTTCGGTTTCGTCCTAGCTATCATAGTTCCTGAGATATCGTGGGATTTCAGGATCAAGTTATCTAAAACGGGAAAATTTGACCTATGATGACCTCTGGTGACCTCAATAATAACCTGAGCGAAAAAAATGGCTGAAGTAGTATCTAAATCATTGTTGACGAGCTTTCCAACGCTGTTTTTCGTTTTGCGCTACGTTGCCTAGGAGCAGAGTTAGAAGGGGGCGTCGAAACGCCCCCCCCCCCCGGCACGGCGAAGGTGGCGCCGAGCACCGGCACGGCGCGGGCTAACCTCCAGGGCAGCGGCTACACATGAACCTCATTGGAGGAGGATTTACAACGCCGCCAGGGAGCGACATCATTCGATACGGCATCGGCATTGGATCTCGATATGGCATCGGAGTTGGCCATAGTGGCTAAGGTGGCTATGGCGTAGGAGCCGGACTTGATACTCGATTCATATTCGGATAAGCAAACAGAGGAGCTACCGGAATGGCGCTGCGTTGTATTGCAATTTACCGACTCGTTGCCACTTATTTAACCCTATTTGTAACAGGGGGGGGGGGGGGGGGCAGATTCCGCCCCCTCATGTTTTTCGCAGATATCTCCAGAACAGCTGAGAGCAGGCCCATGAAATTTTGCGACTTTTCATAGAATTGAATACCGCATTTGGAGTCAAAATTTTGAGTTCTTAACCTGAACAGAGGCGGTTCCAGGGCACAGTCTTGGGTGGGTTCGCAGGCGACATTTGGCGATAATACGGAAATGCGATCTTCCCGGTTTCTTCCTAACTGCCTCAAGTATAAAGGAGTTACATCGGCTTACCGTGATTGCAACAAGTGAAAATTAGACGATGTTAATGAAATATCATAAAAAATTGCATGGCAGAGGCGGTTTCAGGGGCTTGAAAAGGGGGGGGGGGGGTCCAGGAAGTATGCAATGCTTGGCGGGAAGCCAATAGAGCAATGTAAAGGGCATTTATAGCTATCAAGATGTAAAATATAGCTTCTGCTTCCATTATTTGCATAATTTAATACATATAGAGTTTCAGGGGCGTGAGAAGGCACATGACAAGGGGGGTGACTGGCATGGTGATGACGATATGCCAGCGATACCGGCGCAATAGACGTTTAGCTTATAATGATATATGCACATATGAGGCCAGAGAAGGGAATAAAACCTTTTTTTGCAGAGGCGCGCTCAGGAATGGAAGGAAGGGGGTCATATTATTGCAAGGAAACTAAAAGGCATGGGCGTACAATGACATAACATACTGCAGTTTTCGGATGAAACACGCACCACAGGCTACTCTAAGAACGATTATAAGATAATAGGCGAGTACAGGTAGGGTAAAAAGGAAGTTGAAGTTGTAAGTGAAATAGTCACTGTTGACTAGTTAGTGTCATATAATAGCGGATAATATACTTACTTATTACATCATAATAGCGGATAATATACTTATAAAAAGGTCTTGCGCCGCCCCAGTTTTGATCCTGGACACGCCTATGATGAAGAACAACATGCAAAAAGGAACTATCTACGATCAGTAACATATTTATAGTGCTGGGTAGCAACTTGTCTGTGGTTAATATTTTTTTTCTCCCAATTTGACCTCCTTTTTCACTAACCTGGTACCGTCTATGGCAAAAAAATATGATGTATAACTGTTTTGTCTAATGTCACAATCACATACCATTTCATTTATAAAAAGAAACACATCTAAAAATGGTTTTATTACGCATTTACGTCACCCCCATATTGAGTGACCTGCAAACGCCTATGATTTTTTAATTTTCAAATGTCACCATCATATATCAATTTCCAATTCAATCTCTATCGATTCCTATTAGTTGTGTTAAAATCGGTCGATAAACTTGAAATCTATGTTGGATCAAAAATACCACTAAAATTTGTAGATTTTTGCCCCCCTGTTGCCCCCTATCCAAAATTCAGAATTTGTATTATCTAGAAATGTAGATTGTGTTGAGGGGAACCAAACACCGTTTCATTTTTGAAAATCGGACGGGTAGATCTCGAGATCTTCGGGGGGGGGGGGGGGGGGCGGAAACCGCCCCTCCCTGTTATAAATAGGGGTAGCCAGGAGCCTGTTACAAATAGGGGTAAACGGGATAAGCCGTTATAAGATAGACCAAACGTTACACAAACGTTATGCTACTACGATTTTGCTATACTATAGCAACAGGGCAGTGGGTTCTCTAAAGATTTAATGATACAACTGAAAATTATGTGAAAATTATGTGAGTGAAAACCGAGGAGTAAACTGACC
>JAXIVJ010010215.1:0-42500 GCA_036785665.1 Chirona hameri
CCTTTTCATCCGTTTTGTTTGGACCTTTCAACGCTTGGGAAGGGGCCCTTTCGAGGCGCCGCCCCCACCACCCCCTGGACGAAATTCTGGCTACGTGCCTGCTTGAAGCCCAGGGGCGGATCCAGGAAATCTGCATGGGGAGGGGAGGGGAGGGGAGGGGAGGGGAGGGGAGGGGAGGGGAGGGGAGGGGAGGGGAGGGGAGGGGAGGGGAGGGGAGGGGAGGGGAGGGGAGGGGAGGGAGGCAGGGAGGGAGGGAGGGAGGGAGGGAGGGAGGGGGGGGGGGGGGGGGGGGGGGGGGGGGCGGGGTCATCAATTGCAGTGGTGCACCCATGGGGGGTGACACCGCTTGAGCGCCATATAGGTCGCCTCGTCGGTGCTCACAACACGTTATTTGACGTCAATGGCGGCAGAGCGCTGCACCAATCACATTGCAAGATTTCAGCTATCAATAGCGCAATAGTTGAAATTGAGCAGTCAGTTGGTAGCGTTTTTCGTGCTGGTTTCGATGGCTGACGTTCGTCAAGTTAGCAGCATCAGATATCACGCTGGCAGTATGATATTCCGAGGTGTCTCGATTTGCCCCAAATTTTGCATACAGGGCCTCCTTGATGCTCTGATTCCGAAAATATGCATCTATAGGGCGGTATGTTTTGTCGTTTACGAGTTACAGCCATGCGCTTGAGCGCGGCACCAACGAAGGAGCCGGGCACCGCCAGTGACGTCATTCGGCGGTCCGCCGAGTTCAGGGTCAAATGGCTCGTGCCCTTACCTGGTTATAGGGCCTTGGGTGCACCTATACCCAAATCTGAAAACTCAACGGATTTGGTCCACTATATTTTGAGGGTGCCCCTAATTCAGCATTTTTGTTGTTGTTGACAAAACGTTGGCTTTAAATATTTGCAATATCAGTCGTACCCTTGCTATCATTGGAAGGGCCGCGGATGGTGCTAAAATATATAATTTGTACAGTCAAGGGCGGCCCCAGACGGCTGCTGAATAATTGACCAAGAGGGTAGTCTCGAGGTTCGTGACCAGGAGGGGGGGGGGGGGGTAGTCGTTTTGTTTACGAGCAGTAAATCTTATGCATGCGATAGCAGTTTATCATATTGCTTTGTGTCTCGTGCGTTCTTAAAAAAATGCTCTTGAACTAGAAAATAGGCAGGATTTTGCGAAGGGAAGGGCTTGAAGAACATTTGTCACAAAAGCTGCCCTGCAACTTAACAATAGATGGTATTTACGTAAATTACACACCCATACAACTATTATTGCGCCGCGAAGCGGGGTCAAAATATTAGGTTTTGAGCGGGCTGGAGAACTATTTTTTGCTAGTCTTTTTTTTTGCTAGTCGTTTGCAAGTCTGGCTATACCACGAAAACCTGGGGTCATATCGAGCTAATATTGCCACAGCTGAAATCAGGACCCAAGATAACCCTATAGACAAATTTGTAATACAAAGTGAGAGGGCAACACAGCAGGGCAAAGGCTATGCAGGGCGAAGATTGGGGAAAAATTGTCGAAATGTCGTTGAATGCCCCTGTTTGAGAAGAGAAACGTCATATATTATCTCACAGCTCTAAGCAACCAAGTACCCGATTGCTTCGAACCAGGAACTTGTTCTTATTCATCATGGACGTTGTCAGCTTGTATGACAACATCCCCTCCTCATAACTGAAGCTATTACTGGCACTATGAATATTGCTTCACCACCGTTGTTCGTGAGGGTATTAAACTGAACTCGACAGCATCAAACGCCTTCGGGAACACTGACGATAAATAAATTTGCTCGGCTTATGCATTAAAGCCTTCTGGCGTGGCCAGTGGCGGATCCAGGGGGGGGGGGTCACAGGGATCATGACCCCCCGCCCTCCCTCCTTGGGGCCAATGGACACCACCAGCTTATCAGGTGCGCCACCGGCCTATCAGAGGCTTCAGCGCAATAGCAGTTACGACAAAAGTTTATTTTCGTGATGGCGATAGTAAATACTATAATAAATACCATATAAATAAATATAAAAAATTAACTCTTGGTATATAGTTGATGTACAGGTGATGTTACTGCCCCTGGTAGGCGGTGGTGCCCCGGCCTACCAGGGGCACCACCGCCACGGTCCACCGGTATCCTTTGAAGTACCTGTGTTCACCACTGTGACCACACAACAGGCGGGGGCACCTTTTTAGACATTGCTAGGGGCGTGACGACCATCCGCTTCCATAAGCGGAACAGGGCGGGGGGGGGGGGCACCGGGCCCCTTGAATCCAGGATGATGCCCTTGAATCATGGATGCCCCTTGAATCCAGGAGGAGGGGGGGGGGGGGGGGGCCTGTGCCCTGGTGCCCCATCAAATTGCTGAAAACCCACCTATTTTATGCGAAATGGTGCAAAATTAAGAGACAAAAAACGCGACGCTTCACGGTGCATATTACATACGTGCGTCCTGATAAATCCTCGATGTCACTATGTTTGTTGACTATCTTCTTTTCGCGAACGAACCCATAGTGCCCGCCGTTTGGGCTTTTTTATAATGTGGTTCATGGCTGGAAATCTATGAAACGTATTTGAAACTGTTAAGCAACTGCAACCAAGCTGTTATAATTTTGTGAGAACAAGGAAGATAAAAATATCACATTTTTGTGCCACTGAGGCGAAATTCCTTCTATCTTTGCAGTGGAAGAATCTCATTGAGTGGCTGCGTTGGTGCTCTTGGGCTGATACATATCACTGGCGGCCGCAGGGGGGGGGGGGGGGGGGGGGGGGGGGGGGGGGCAACGTATCTTTCCCCCCTCTTTTTGCTCGAGTCTAATCGTAATGGTAAAAATTGCCTTTGCAGCAGTCATAATCCAGCTATCCACAGTTAATAACTGGCAAATTTCGCGCCACTTCGTGGAATGACACAACTTTCGTCATTGCTTATACAAATTTGGGAAATAGGAAAATTAATTCCATGAAATGTCTGGTAGAGCCTCTCCTTGGCGGTACCTAATTGCTGGCTCTAGGACCTACTCCCTTCATAAAATGTTAACTTTCAAGCGTGCTACATGTTTAGCTAGTCTGCCGAGTTCCTTAAAAAGCGATTCGACCGCAAAGATGCGGACATCGGCCTCTAAAAGCTGCTCCCGCGGTGCCCAACTCGCTAGACCAAAGAGCTAATAGTGGGGACCAGGCCAGGACCATCTGCCAAAGCCATCTCCCCACAGGCTCCTCAAGATGCACAGGAACCATTTATGCGCGGAAAAGGCGTTCTGCCTCTTGCTGCTTTCAAACCATTTGCAGTGTTACCAGTTGTTTGTTAAAGGGAGTGTGCCTAGTGCCTACTGCCTACTCACATTCACATCGCTTATTTGGGGTTATTGACACTGGTCCATAGAACATAATTGTAATAATTTAACCATTATATCATTTCTCCAGATTCACCCTAGTTGCTGATATATTCCAAAGACTCCAGGAACGTGATGGAATCACAAAATTATCGGGTAGACTCCAGAAGGCTTACCACCACTAGAAGCATTGCTAATATCGAAATATGGATTCAAATTTACTAGCATATCGTTGGCGCCGGCCAATAGCAATTCGATAAAACAGCTCGTGCGCGCTGATAGCAGCAGCTGAACAGTACCGTCTGTCCCCTATTCGCAACGCTTGATGGCCATTTTGACGCCATTTTTCGACGAAGATATCAATTTAGAGCTACGAAACCTGCACGTAATAAATTTAACAGTGGCAAGAACATGCTGTGCAAAACTTGTCTCTCTATCTTGCATGATGTGACCGTAATTTGATTGTCTTAGGTGCGTCGTTTTACATATATTTTTCCTCTGTTTATAGCGGCGATCGTTTTATCGATATCGAAACAATAAAATAAGAAACAATAATATAAGTGAAAATTCAACTAAAAGGGCTCCAGTTGTGAATTTGATCGTATCCAACAATCAAACCAATAGCTTCTTACCGTAATATTTTTTTTTGACATTCCAAAACAGTAGGCACACACCAGGTATAGTCAGTCAAGGCGGCCGCAAACAGCGCATTCGGTGGCCGATATCACTGCGAAATTACGCCTCGGAAAATCGCGGCGACACCGCGGAATATCATGCTTGTTCCGGCGGATTCGGCGCTGTCTGCTCGCGAGATTTCGCCCCGCCGACCATGTCGCAGCCTGTCCCAAAGTAACTTAATTATGGCCATTTTTCGACGAAGGTTAAGTTTAGAACCGCGAGACTTTTACATAATCAATTTTACAGCGGCAAAAACATGCTGTGCAAAATTCGTACCTCTATCTTGCATAGATTCGCCACTGGTAGCCTGATATATTTGTGTTGTCTGCGGTTCCGCGGCGTTGAGTCGCGGAAAAAGCTTGTACGGACCAGCTAATCAACCATTCCGCCAGCGGACACTCGGCGCGTTCCAGCGGACACTCGGCGCGTTCCAGCGGACACTCGGCGCGTTTAGCTTGCGTTTGTCATCGTTTCGGCTGACGCAGACGCGGAACGTCGCTGAAGATGCGCGGGAAATCGAAGCGATATCGCAGCGATATCGCGGCCTCCGCGCGCTGAATGGCCCAGTATGCGGCCGCCTTTACAGTTACATATGTATACAGTTATTACTATCATATGTACTATTGAGCGCTGACTGCCACCGGCCATGGTGATTTTCTATCCGAAGCTAATGTATATGCAAAACTACTTTCATTTCAATACTTTTCATCATACCGAGCCCCACCAACTTTTTCAGATTTTAAGGTTTCCTAGTGTTAAACTGTTAAATGTGTCACCTCATCCATGCAAAGCAACCATCCAATATGATACTTTGCCCCACCAACTTGCTCTGAAAAACTCCACCCATGCTGTCTAATGAGATGGTCTGGGGGTCCAGGAGCGCGACAGCCCCTGGTAGGTTCTGCATCGCAGCGAGCGAATGTGAGCGGCACGTTCTAAACATGGGTCCCTGCGACCTTAATTGCTGTAAATGTTAGGTCAAGTTTGATTATGTATCGTATGATTGGCTATTAGTTATGGTTATGGTTATGATTTGTTATGTATGATTTTGTACATTTACAGCAATTAAAAGGTAATAACAAAACTGCATTGTGCATACGTTATACCACATTTGGAGTATTGTGTACAAGCCTGGTCTCCACTCCAACATATGAGAAAGGTTGCTGGATGTTAGAAAGAGTTAACCCTCGCCCTACGGGAGCTTTTTTCACCTTTGCCCAACGGGGGGGGGGGGGCCTGACAGTCCCCCCTGTTAACTTCCAAACCAAGCAACTTAGAGCAATTCGGTAAGAACCAGCATGTTGCCTGTCATGAGAGGAATCTAACAGTATGCGATTTTTAGGTTTCAGGTCAACGGGTGACCTTCCAGGTCAAGTGAATGACCTCGGATTTACCACGTCCAGAACAGCGATTTTGCTCTTCAGAAAACCTCAAAATTAGAAATTGATAAATGTAAATAAAAAGGCATGTTCCTAGACCAGTTTTGGCTCAGAAATACAGAGCAGGTAAATTATTTGTTCGTATCTCGTCAAAAAAAAGTTAAAAAAAGTTATAAAAAAAAATAACGTCATCAGTTTCATACACTTAGGGAGCCATCACTCAGTCAAAAATGAAGATATTGCTTTGAAATTTGGTATGGGTATTTTCCATACTCAGTTCTCTCACACATATTCCGTTTTTTCAATATCTTTGACAATGTCCATTTTGGGGGGATTTTTCACACAAAAAAAAATTAGGGGTCAAAAACCCAAAATTTTGAAAATCCGAGATTGCTATTTTAAAGAGAATGCCATTTTGTATCTTTGGTGAATTGCGTTTGCAATTTTCGTTAAAACTCTGTTTTCTACAATTTTCAAATCTTTATCATTTTTTTACCAACATGACGTCACCAAAACATGATTATTTCCCAAACTGCTTAACCAATTTCAATTAAATTTTTACAGCATACGTATAATTGTTGTAAACTCAGCTACCGAAAATTTCAGCAAGATGTGCCGCATGTGTAAAAAGTTATTTAAGAAAAACCTCAGAGGGGCCTGTCAGGCCCCCCGTAGGGCGAGGGTTAAAAAAGGGCAACAAAAATTGTTAATTGTCTTGGTATTTTACCTTAAGAAGATAAATTAAAGAAATTGGGTATGTTTTCACTTAGATATAGAATGCTAAGAGGAGATCTAATTGAAGTCTTCAAATTTGTAAATGGGCAGCATTCTGGATATTTAAAGGGAATGTTTGAGTTCAATAGGGAAAATCGAGGTAGATGTCATCAGCATAAACTCATTATGAAACAAAGTAGGACTAGGCTATGACAGTAATTTTTCAGTTGAAGGGTTGTAGGACACTGGAATATGCTACCAGGGGATGTCGCTGATGCAGTGACAATTGCTTCCTTCAAAATTATATTAGATAAATACTTTACAGAGAAGTTCATAAATACTCGTGGGATTAGCCTTCTTTTATGCAGGTAGAGTAAGGTGATTTGAAGGGGCGAGACTGGTGGGGGGGGGGGGGGGTGCAACCTCGGATGGGCCCAAGAAGCTCTTTGTTGCACTTTTCTTTTATGTCTCTTTATGTATCGTTTTTGGTGACGTTATAACTTTGGTATTACTGGTACACTTTCCTGTCTGTCATAAATGAAGAAAAAAAACATTAAATGACAAATATTGCTCAGACCTGTCTATACTCTCTTCTTCTATAGGGGCCTCAAGAACTTTACAATGTCCTTAATCTTGCATCAGCTACAGAGTAGCTTATCTGAGTTTCTGAAACTTTATTTTTTCATGTATGATCAATATTTCACAGTATAATAAACATATTGTATCAATATAAATATTGTTTCAACGAGCGAGATTGCATAAGTGTTGCTGGATAACTATTTTCCAACTTTCGATTTGGTCGGAGAACCATAGTCTATTTTTACCACCCCTGGCGCCATGCGGCAATTGCTTATAAATGGTGAACTGGGGCTTCGCTATCAATGCACCTATTTGTTTGTGAGGCTTAGGACAACATTATATATTATATATTATATATTATTATATTACCCCACGCTGAGTAAGTTAGATCGGTATGGTCTTCTTAACCACGCTACGATATTCCATGACAGATGTCAGCTTTGCATGCCATTGGTACTTACTACTTACAAGCTCCATTTGACATAAGCCATAGGCACAGGCGTCATCACCGAAAGTAGGTATGTAAGGTCGTGACTTTTGGTCTTCTTGAACTTCATGGAATTGTAACACTTAACACAAGTTTAGGTTCTTAGATTCCTAACTGAGATCTATAAGATTAGATTCCTTAGTTCCTAGTTCTTAGATTCCTGACTTGTTTACCACAACTTAGAAATATAAATATGTTGCTGTCTGGACAGCAAGTCTGACTCCTATTCGAACTACAATCAGGGGTGGTAAAAATAGACTATGGTTCTCCGACCAAATCGAAAGTTGGAAAATGGTTCTCCAGCAACACTAATGCATTATGCAATATCACTCGTTGAAGCAATATTTATATTTATACTCTTGTGAAATATTGATT
This sequence comes from Chirona hameri, assembly GCA_036785665.1. Classification (NCBI taxonomy): domain Eukaryota; kingdom Metazoa; phylum Arthropoda; class Thecostraca; order Balanomorpha; family Balanidae; genus Chirona; species Chirona hameri. The sequence goes on from JAXIVJ010010215.1 coordinate 7,528, forward strand.
GTACATGACACAATAAAGTTGCAGAAACTCTGGTAAGCTACTCTGAAAACTACGCAACGTAGCGATAAGTGGAAAACGGTGTTTATAGCTTGATACAAGTTCTATCGAAAGTATTTTTTAGGTCAAGTCAAAATTGAGATCACCAAAGGTCATCAAAGGTCAAATTTCCAATTTTTCCTGTTTTAGGACTTCGCTCCAGAAATTCCCATATATCTCGGAAACTATGCTAGCTAGAAACAAACGGAAAAAAGTGATCGCCAGCCATTTAAATTTGCAATAGATATGGTATCCTCAAATTTCCTCTCAGGTCAATGTTTGAGGCTCCAGAGGTAAAAAAATAGCTGTTTTTTTGCAAACCTGTGTGTAGCTAATAACTTTGCACCTAATAAAGATAACGAAAAAAACGTGCACGCCATTGTGTTTGCCTCTTCAAGGCGCTTTGAATGATATACATGGTGACCGTTTTCGGTCAACTTTAAAATTTGACTTCAGGTCACGTGACCTTGACCTGAGGTCAAGACCAAAGTAGGACACGTTGCACATAGGGAGACGTGTCTCGACGAGACAAACACAATGCCGTCGGATTTACTTCCCTATCTTCATTATGTCGCGAGCTATTGACAAAAAAGTGATGGTAACCTAGGATGACCTCAAATGCCCCCACAGGGGTCACTGAACAAAACTTTCACTTGGATCAACAATAATATCCTATAATAACATGATCCAGAAGTAATTGGACTAATATCATGCATATCCTTGAAATAGGAAGCATTTCAATATTTCCCCATTGTCTTATTATGGTGAGGTCACGAAATTGACCTGACCTTAGGTTACCGATATCAAAATTCCGAGATAAAAAAAATTGTAAGTACGTATGCCCTCGTGACACCCTGCAAGTTTCAAACTGATCGGTGAGAAACTCTGGCTTTGGCACAACTGCAAACGTATTTGGAGGTGGGGTCACTTGACCTTGTCTGGTGACCTGACCTGAGATGACCAAAGGTTCATTTTCTTTCAAAGTGTGCGCAATTGTTGTCCTAACAGGTGTGCCAAAACCTGGCGGCGCTGCGCGCCGCCGTTTTTTCGCTATCTGCAAAAAACCTGAGGCGAGGGGGGGGGGGGGGGCGGAAATCACCCACCCCTGCAGTACGCGGGTTAAAGACATTGTAAAGTTCTTGAGGCCCCTATAGAAGAAGAGAGTATAGGCAGGTTGACTAAGCAATATTTGTCATTTAATGTGAATATTTTTCTTTCTTTCATTTATGACAGACAGAAAAGTGTACCAGTAATACCAAAGCTATGACGTCACCAAAAACGATACATAAAGAGACATAAAAGAAAAGTGTAACAAAAAGCCTCTTGGGCCCATCCGAGGTTTGGGCGATGACAGAGCGAGCGCGCACTGGTAAATCTAAAACAGGTTTGAAATATGAAACGGTACGGGAACACACGTGGTAGTATCACATAGTCCTTTTAGTCCTTTTAATCCTCCATAAAAATTGCTAGGCATCCATGCATGCCAACATAAAAATTAAGTTGTATTAAATGGTACATGATCTCCTTTCTCGAATCCACCAAAAGGGAGTACGTCCTGGGCGGCTGCATGCTTTGACGTATAAAAAACGAATGCTTAGATAAATCAAGTTATTTTGTACCAATAATTATTTTTTGTTCATTTCGACGTATGCGGGTGCCACGCGCTGTGGTACCACCGCTATCAGAACGCACCATAACAAATTCAAAATTGATTTGATTCTCCTATCCAATGGTGAAAACCCGATCTCAATCGGAGCAATGGTTGCAAAGTTATTAGTTTCCGAAAAGCGTCTGTATGGCCGGTCGGGCCGGGTCAAATGTAAATTTGACTAGTAAGTTGACGAGACACCGCACGGGCGCTTCGCGCCCGCTCGGTAGCAAGTCTTGAATTTCCATTTCGTGATGTCTAGTCGCTGCAACGTATAAATTATACCAGGAGAGGTAGAGCGGCACAAACAGGAAGCGTCATCTGATCAGCGACGAGGAGCGCCAAAACACCGGCTCACGGGCAGCCGATACAGTTTCATCGCCTGCTTCACTGCCCACCTGCCGCAATCTATCGTGGGTGCTAACTGAGTCGTCTGGCAATGTCTGTGATCGTGGTCTTGATCAAGACGTCAGATTTAAGAGGTCATCGGCGCCATATTACCAGACTGCATCAGTGAGTGTGACCGTAATCCCCAATTATTATCATTATCATTATCATCAGATTAGGCTGTCTGGTGCTCACGGCCCACCAATATGGTCACAGCAAGGTATAGTCCGTCGTAGAATACTGATCTAAGCTTCATAGTTTTCACATAAGATGCTTACATAGCAGGGTTGCGCAGACTGTGTCGGGGTTGGTCGGAATCGATCATCTTGGCTATAGTCGGAGTCAGAGTAAGACTCGATTTCGCTAAAACGAAGGAGTCGATGAATCCAGCGTGGACAACCAGGGCCTCGTTTCATAAAGCGGCGTAACCTACGAACTTACGTAGTTGACGCCAATTTTGGCGTAGCCTACGCCAATTCCGTTTCATAAAGAAAAAACCGGCGTAAGCTACGCCATTGAAACTACGCCGCTTCATTTACGTCAAAGCACCGCATTGTTCGTAAGTTACGGCATTTGCGTTTCATAAAAGGGCGTAGCTTATGTCAAATAATATTTCAGGGCCTTGATTTTCGGTAAAAAGCAACGCAAGGATTTGTTGCGTTGTTTTAGTGCTCCGATGCCCTTGAAAGTTGTTTTGATTGTCTTACTGGCATATTTTGTGAGCCTGGTGGCGATATTAGAGGCTGGTGTGATGATTTTACATTGAAACTTACTTCAAGAGCATAGTGTTTATGTGAAGCATATATTTATGTGAAGCACGAAACTGAAGTATTAGTTGAATCTCTGAAGAATTTGAGTGTCTCAAATACCATGTGGACCACCCAGGGTGGGAATTCTACTTTTTTTCGTTGGTGGAGGAGTACATATCTTCACAAACATAGAGTACAAAAATAACCTGATGGTAGGCCAAAAATAAATACTGATATACTAATGAATAATGATGAATGATAAACTACAGAACTCAATTCCCCAGATCAAAATGTGCTGACAATTCTTGGTAAGTATCTATGCATTCATGCAGCAAAGCAATGTACACATTTTCTTTTTACACATTTCTACCTAAGCACACATTTTTACACATTTTCTACCTAAACACACATTTTCTTTTTCAGGACAACAATTCAGAACAATGCCAGAAAATCGTTACATCAACATGGGGCCTGGCGGTCATAACCAGGAAATGTGTCCATGTAAAATGAGTCACTTTTAGTGTTTTTTTCTCCAGTCTGGCTCTCCAACCGAATAACATTTCAAATCACAAACTGGCCTTCATATCATATAATTAAAATGATTTCAATGCTACTAAAAAAAATACCCACCGTGAGATCAACCCCACAATAATCAGTAATGACAACTCATGTGTGCGCCGCGTGTGCGTCACCAACAAACAATGACAAAGGATCTAGTTTCACTCCTCTATACTATTCTATGAGCGAATGTAAACGTCATGGGTACAATGGAGCTAATGGCTATCCATACTGGTCCAGCTCTCAATCAAGCTAGTCGATTGGTCAAAACCGAATAGGCTTCTGACGTCACAAATGTGAGTCAACATGTTACGGAGATAACAGCATCCCAGTGCGTTTTGCCGTCAGCAAAGTAATTGTTACTCTTTTACAGAGTACTTGTTCTCCTTCTGAGGCTGGAGAATAATTGGTGGGGCAATTGGAGTAGGTCACACTGTGTTGTGGCATAGGGACCTACTCTAATTACATTTGTACTCCCAATAGTTGTACTCTCGTCAGTCTCTCAGGTCGATATCTCCGGAACCGTTCCACGCAGCGCCATGGAATTTGGCACAGCTATTGATACATCTCTTTTGCATCTTCTGACTAAATTTGACGTCAGGGTCATGTCAGGTCAGGTCACCAGGTCACGTTAAGTGACCCTACCTAAAAAAACAATCAGAACACTACCACAGACAGAGTTTTGGAACGATCGATTTGAAACTCATGAGGTATGACAAGGTCATCAGGAACTACAATTCGTCTATCTCTATTTTTTATAAAGAAAATCAAGGGCTAATGACCAAATCAGTCGGGGGAGGATCCCGTGGGGGGGGGGGGGGGCAAATCCAGTGGCGTATTTCCAAAAAGTTGTTGAGTGGGGGGGGGGGGGGGGGGGGTAGCGGGCCGTCAGCCGTCAAGTTGTTGATCCGGGGGGAGGAGGGGGTTAGCAGACCGTCAGCCGTCAGCGATCTATATTCTATTCCCCGGCCTCTACGCTGTGGCTGTTGTGTTGCGATGTTACGATAAATTAATTGCCGAGACTCTTTACCGACTGCGACGCTTTCAGCGCAAATAACCCGCGTGAAAGGCACGGTGGAGATTTTGTTTTGCTGACGGTGTTTGCCTTGTGAGTTGGGTTTGGTCAAGGAAACTTTATAACTTTGTTTGGTTTGTTAACAGTTCAAGTTGGGACTTGGGGTTGTCTTTGCCTAAGCTTTTATTTTAATCCAGTGGCAGTGGGTGGATGGAGGTAATTGTGGTGTTGGCTACAATTCAGTCCAACTTCCAAGCTAGAAGTCAACCTTTTATGAACAGGTTTTCTCTGCAACAAACACTTTTATTAGTTAATAAACAATAAATATTTCTGAGGAGTACAAACAAATCAATTTTTACCAGTCACAATTTGGGAGTACAAAATGTGTTGGTGTATATGGAACCAACAAACGTGAACTTTTCCAACACTGGGACCACCTCATGACATACATGTGTTTGTAAGAATTGATTAATAATTCACTGTAGTCTCATATCATTTGTGCAATGTTGTAATAGATGGCAAGCATTGTTTGCAATGATTTAACATGATTTACAAGACTTCTCCGAACAGTAGTAGTGAGCAAGGTGATAGCGTAATGCCGACTGGCAGTTTGGTATCATACTTATGGTGATTTTTCATGGTTATTTGTATTGTGGTTCTTTTGTACATTAGCCACACTAATAATTTGAACATAACATGTAACATTTAATGACCATGATACAGGGAGACACAAGCATGGCTCACAGGCAATTAAGCCACAAACATACAAGTTCACCAGTTCAAGTTGTTTTATTTTCATGAGTTCATGATTTTGAGGTAAGCTGTGAATTGGCCAGGTTAATATGTACACTGGAAAAAAAGCTCACATTTCATGCCTTGCCTGAGTTGTCAGAACTCACTACAGTAAAACTCTCACATTTATTTAGTATTTCTCATGCAATACCAAGGCGAAACTCACGCAAGGATGAGTTTTGCTTGAGTATTTACGTGAGTTGTCATAACTCACGACAGAACACTGCCCTTACTAGCAAAACTAACCCTTACTAAGGTAATAATCATGTAATGCTAAGCCTGCCCTAAGGTAAAACTCATGCAAACTAAGGTGTAACTAACCCTTACCAATGTCAATACTCAGGAAATGCTAATGCAAGCCAAGCCTGGGGTTAGTTTTATTTCTCTGGCATTACCAATGCTAATACTAATATGATTACTAATGCAATACTAATGACCGTCACACATTGGGCATTACAGCAGATACTGTGGCGATGTGTTGACGCTGCAATCTTCCCCACTGAGACACACCTTAAAGAAATGTTGGTCACCATGCATCTATAGGTGCATGATGACCAACATTCCTAAACCTATCCATTACTTTTGTAAACTGTGGTTGTCAAAGTTGAAAATTCAGACATCTCATTTCAGTCAGCTAGTGCCTCAACATTTGATTCCAATCATTAGTTATTCATAGATTTAGCCAGTAATAATATATTTAGCTAGAATCATCTATGTCATGTCAAAAATGTTGATGTCATGTCAAAAATCACATCACACAAAACTTATTAAGCCTATTGTATAGGTATGCTGAATGCTTGCCATTTATGATAGCATATTCAATTGCCTCTTGCAAACGCTATTGTGACCAATGTGACCAGTGAACAGTGACTTCTTCTGGAACAAGCATTATCAGTTGTCTGCAGCTGGTGAGTGAAATTGGTAGGAAAATGTCTGTTCATGCCAAGCTGCAGTTAAGAGTGGATGAAAGCTGAACAAATCTGGATATTGGGAGCAACACTGTGATGGAAGGCCAATGTAAGATACAGTTGAAGCTATGAGCGAGGCCTTGAAGACAAGTGCCGCCATGGACCTGTGTGTTGAATGAGATCATCATTGAGTTTTCACCGAATTAAGGCAAATTGTGGAATTTTCAAGGCACTATTTCTGACATCTATACTGACTGCTGATCAATAAAGGCGTCAGTGTCTAAGTTTGTGTGTTTTGGTGGCGTGGCTGAACACATCAATTTGTTGTCAGTGAACTTCCTATTAGATAAGCCATCTGTCATCATGACATGTCATGACGTGTCATGACGTGTCATTATGACTTGTCATCATGACGTGTCATTATGACTTGTCATCATGACGTGTCATCATGACTTGTCATCATCTTAGCTTCTCATCTGTTATATGTGCTGCCATCTATACACTGAACTGTTCCACACTAACCACAATGAGATCAGTAAATACGCATGATTCATGCCATAGCCCATATGAGTCCGTAATGGATTGGATTCATATTTTATACATTGCATCATGCAGTGGCGTAAGGGCGCTCCCCGGCCAGTAACGTTACTTTTGCGACCAGTGACGGCGCCCCCGGCCACTGCGCCCCGTCCAGTCCAGGGGGGGGGGGGGGCTAGCGCCCTCTGCCTGGATCCGGGCCTGGATTACATGTATATATATAAAGTAAATCTGTCTCGCATCGTTTTGCGTTGCGTGCTGGCAAGTGGCAATATGTCCGATTCATTTTTGAGACGAGGATTTCTGTGGGTGGTTCTATCGGCATTATCGCCATGACTGTTCACATGCAATAGAAAGCGTATTATTAATTTGATTTACTAGTAATGTATTAATTAAATAAGAACAAAAACGAGAATCACGCGAGCTTTTCACTAAACCCACATACGTGCGGGCTTTAAATTCTCACACCGGATACGCGGGCTCGATAATGGCAGCTCTAATTAATGGCTTTCGCCTGGGTCCATAAAACATTGGTTATTTATTTACTCAGAAACGATATTTTAACATTATTTATTTACAAATATTTTTTATTATTTGTATGATTCCAATTTCAATAATTGCATTAAAAACAAATGTTTATTATAATGCTTTCAATACACTTCAATTTTTAAAACACCCTTGATTGTTTACGCCAGCAACGCAAACTGCGCCGGAGTAAACAACTCCGTCGGCACCTTGGTGAAACGGACTTATTTGCGGTGCGTAGCTTTTGATGGCGTAACTCACCCATTTCGTAAGTTACGCCAAAAGCTTTATGAAACGAGGCCCTGCACGTTGAATTTGCCCACAATATTGACAAATGCCAGCAAAGCAAGTAGCATGGCAACCAATGAACAATCACTGAAATCACCATTGCCCGTTATCTGTCATAAGAACAATAGCTGCAGAATCAGAGTTACTAGCATAGCGTCTTATCGCGCAGGAGGCCACCCTGCTGGGTGCAACCCCCCCCCCCCCCCCCCCCCCAGCGACCGTGGGAAGGTGATCAGGCTGTCCCGACACAGCTCAGTGTTCAGCCGAGCTGCCACTGAAAGTTGGCGAACTTCCGTCCGGCGTGTGTCGCGGCGTGTGTGGCGTGTGTGGCGTGTGTGGATTGTGTGGCGTGTGTGGCGTGTGCGGCGTGTGCGGCGTGTGCGGCGTGTGCGGCGTGTGCGGCGTGTTGGTTGGTTTGATACGGAGAGCCGGGGAGGCCGAGTTGGGAAAGATAGGTTCGAATATACAGCATTAGTGTATTCTAGGGATTAACACGGAGGTGAAATAAAGGTAAATTACAATGTTTGAGAAATAATGAGTAACGAATTGTGTCTTGCCGTTGCCAAAAGTTGGTGAACATACAAATGGTGGGGCCAAAATCAAAGTTGATGGGGCAGTCGCCGCACCAATTGGGGGGAGAGGGTGAATTACTGAACCGAACATCAAATACAAACAGTTTTTCATTTAATCAGACTTTTTACAGGTAGGGTAGACAAAATTAACACCAGACACATCCTAATGCCATACTGAGCATGCTATTGGTGATGAAGTCGATACTGACACACTACATCACCAATAACATGAAAAATATGTTGTTGGGGCGTGTCCGGGGTTACAGTTGTTAACCCTGTTCCAGTATGCAAAATGTGGCAGGAACATCGACAAGATATTTGTGGCAGGATTTTCCGGATCAAATTTCGCTCCTCGGTCAGCAAATACTGTTGACCGGGAGGGGGGTCGGTAGTCTTCACAGTTCACAAAATCGCGTTTTATCTACTGTGAATTCACTTTTCAACCACATGCTGTTAACGGGGGGGGGGGGGGAAGTCTGTCATCTTCACCCTGCTCCAACGAGATCTCGTCAAAACTTGCCACGTTTTGCATACTGGACCCTGTTTCTCCCTTCAAACTGACAACCTTTTGCCTGGGATGACTTTCACACTAACTTTCAGACACCAACACCACTAATAACATGAAATAACAGGAGGTTAATTACTGAACCAAAGGTCAAATGCAAGCAGTTTTTAATTTAATCAGACTTTTTACAGGTAGGGTAAACCTGTAAAAAAACACATTAAAACCGGATACATCCTAATGCCATACTTTTCATGTTATTGGTGATGACTGATGAAGTTGATACTGACACACTACATCACCAATAACATTAAATGTATGTTGTTAGGGCGTGTCCGGGGTTACAGTTGTTTACCGTTTTCTCCCTTCAAACTGACAACCCTTTGCCTGGGATGACTTTCAGACACCAACACACCACCAATAACATGAAAGTTTGATGTCTTGAGATGTCCTAAATTACCACAACACCACCAGTAACGTGACAACTCTGATTTGTTGTGTGATGTGTCTGAAGTCTGATGTTAAGTTTATCCTACTTGCTATGCGATTCATTTTGTCCACTTTTTGAGCAACTATATTATTAATTATTTTAACTTAACCTTACCTTGAACTCTGAAGAAGGAGGTGCTTCACAGAATTGTTCAAATAAATCACATGCGTCGCTTCCGAAAGCGATGATCGCTCCAAATCGGGTGTTTTGAAATGCTGCCATCATGCCTCCATAGTCACTGGTCAACAATCTAAAATATACTCTGGGTTTCTAAATTTGTTCCAAAATTTATACCATTTCTACTATGCAGCGAAGCTGACTGATAAAACCAGCGGATCCGCGGGTTGGACGGCGGAGAGTCTCCCGTTCAAAGTCAATGAGTGGTCTTCCGCGGTTCTCCCAAACCGCTGTCGACTTAAATAGTAAATTGCAGACAACTTGGTATGGTTAGTATGGTCTATAAAAACAACTATATTTGTGGTATAATATGCTACCAAACTGATATCACTGTTGCTATGTGGGACGCGTTTTTTTTTTGGTAGACTGGGACGCGTATTTTTTTTTGGTAGGCTGTGTATTTTCATGTGTGAACCAATTCAGTAGAAATTGCCCTCGAATATCCCATGATTCGATGTAAAAAGCACACGCATGCAAAAATGTAGCATGTGGCTCAGGAGTCCGAGGACTCTGATGGATCATTTGTGATGAAAAATAGCCAACCTGGTAAGACAAAGACAAATTTTGTTCTCCGACGTCGTCCAGCATGACGGGGCATTTTACCACTGCATGGCGCATTCCAAGATTACAAAATAAAGACATACAATACGGTATGCATGTTTGTGCAAACATTGAGTGCATTTTAGGGTCCTAGGTTCTTGATGATGAACGTTGGCGAAATAGTAGTTCTACGCTGGTCTGCTTATTTTTATTTAGTTTTAATTTAATTAAGGGCAGTCTTAGAAGTCGTGTTACTTCGCTTAAACTACTCCGTCTATCTGCTGTAAAGCCGCGAATATCTTCCTTTAATGAACTGTTACTGTCATATCTGAACTGCCTAACTTTGGGGTGTTCGCGGTCCTACATTGTCCCTTTGCATGGTACATTCCCATCACTTGGACGCAATTCAATGCATTCGTGAACAAATGAGGTGAGCTACATCAACAAGTTAATTATACATTTTAAATTGCATTACTCATCTAATCGATTTCCCATTTCCCCTGTGGGCGTTCCCTCGTGCACTGTTTGCTTACCTTGTAGATATTCCCTTTTTACACTGTTTGCCAGACATTAGGGGTGTATTAGAGACATTAGGGGTTTACCTTAATCGCACAACACGCTGACATCCTAGCCCAAACTACCGACCCGCCCTATTTCCATTGCACAAACATCGTTAGTGACCATTGCCTATTTGCCGAGCGCAGACAGACATCATCTCCGGGGGCCCGAGCCGAGTCGGCCTGCGCGCCTCCTTCGGGACCGCTGTCTTCCGTCCTCCACCGACGCGTCCCCGGCCAATACGACGCGCTCGACGGTCGGCGGGCGCCAGCGGCGGCGACAATTTACCGTTCATTGGTGGTGACGGTGTCCGGGCCGAGCGGACCCGAGCGGAGCGGAGCGGAGCGGAGCCGACCCGGGCCGTCTCGAGCCGAGCGGAGGGAGCGGAGCGTCCATCAGCAGTCTCTCTCGGCGGACGGCGGCGGGCGGTGGGGGTCCGAGCCGGGCGGAGCGTCCATCAGCAGTCTATCTCGGCGGACGGCGGCGGGCGGTGGAGGTCCGAGCGTCAGAGCCGGGCGCGTCGGGAGGGTCGGGTCGGCGCCGGTCAGCCGGCTCAGCCGGCCAAATCGGCAGTGAAATTGTGCCGCCCGACCGTCACTGCCGGCCCGAGCGGCTCGGGCGGCTCGACTGGCAATCGATGCGTCGGATCAGAGTCGGAATCGACGAGCGGCGGCTTAGCGAGCGGGCGCCGTTTGGCGATGCAAACACGCGCCTCTCCGGAACGGTCGGTCAACAGCAGCTCAGTCGGCCACGGCTAATCCGCCAACGGTCTCTGAAAGAAAGGCCGGCCGACGGCGGTGGGCCGGGGATCGGTGAACACGACATTCAGCCATTGAAGAGTGGCACAAATCTGCGGCGAAAGGCCACTTTTTGATCCTATGTTTGACGGCTTAATTTTGTGATGGTTTGCAAGGTTCAATATACGAACACTTGAATGTACGGTCTGGTTGATGGTATCGACTTGTTGACAACGGTGATCATCTGTCACGCTAGCTGTGTGTTCGCAGTTTTAACACCGTATAATACCCAGTTAGCTGCGACGCCGAGCAGCTGCCCTGTCCTGATTGCCATTCATGATGTGGACAGGGTACGCGATATAACCGTCTTGCATCGCTTGCTTCGCTGACTCTGAGCTCTCACAGCAGGTTCCCGGGCGTCGGGCCATGAAATCCCATCACTCACACGAATATTGGCCAGTTGTCGGAATTGTCTCTCAAGTTAAACCTGTTTTAATTAGTTAGAAACAAGTGTGCATTATAAACGCTCAAAGTTAATGCCAGCAATGTCCACAAGTAGCTTCACTGTGATGCTTCCCAGGGACTTCTGAGGCTTAGGAAATATCATGGAAATAGCATAATCACGACGAACCTTGTTATGCATGACATGCATTCTGCTTTATAATGTCGCTCATTGCAACCCAAAATAATACAGAAGTGAGCACAATTTTTGTCTTCTGGTGTTTGACCGATTTTTAAGTGCTATCGACGAAGATATCGACGATTGCGTAGCATTCGCACACATATATTGCGACATCGACATAAATGTATGCCAACCCTGGATATTTTACAATCTTCCAACACGCACCCATGCTTTGATGTCGCGAATCGGTACGAAAAAGCGCGACTCCTGTGACGAAGTGCCCCAAGTGGCGTCCTTTGATCACCCTTCTGACGGTGCACTCATATCGTGTGGCGCGGCCGGCCTCTGTTGACCTGCTGCGGGGGTGTGTCGCCTCACTGCACCCCATTGGGTCACGTCGTTAGCATTCAGCGTCCGACGATCACACGCTCCGCCGGCTCTAACGGCCCTGACAAACTACTCTGCCCATAGGACCGTGAACGACCCGCACATTTACAGGCAGCCGGGACAGACCTGTTGAGGATGCTGCAGACGCGACGCTCCAGTGGCAGATGGGTTGGGGACAATGTTGTCCAGTTCCGGGTAGCCGGGGAGTAGCCGGACTTTTCATATGCACAGATTCATAAAGTCGGTCGTAGTGCGGAATGCCACTATTTGTGGGAGAATATGGCCAAATATCATTTCCTTCTCCCCAGAATATCACCTCACTTGATGTGAGAGACAATCATGTGATAAAGTTCCTACAGAGCCTGTAGTTTTACATGGCGAAAAGAACATGAGCACAATAATCCATCAGCTCTCATGTCTCATCACAACACAATCGACCCGTTTCCGTTCGCAGCGGGAATTGTTTTCTCCAAACGTGCATATATGAGCTCCACACACTCGTCAGCCGTAAACTGAATCAGCCCCGGTGTCGGCAGAATGCCAGTACACCCGGCGGCGGTGGACTCCGCTCGGAGCTCTCAGCACACCCGGCGGCGGTGGACTCCGCTCGGAGCTCTCAGCACACCCGGCGGCGGTGGACTCCGCTCGGAGCTCTCAGCACACCCGGCGGCGGTGGACTCCGCTCGGAGCTCTCAGCACACCCGGCGGCGGTGGACTCCGCTCGGAGCTCTCAGCACACCCGGCGGCGGTGGACTCCGCTCGGAGCTCTCAGCACACCCGGCGGCGGTGGACTCCGCTCGGAGCTCTCAGCACACCCGGCGGCGGTGGACTCCGCTCGGAGCTAGCTCGCCGTCCAGTGGTCACGGTCCACCTCGTAAACCAATGTCAATTTCAGTCCCGCGGGCGGGCCGGCGGGGAGGACGGGCCGTCGGGGCGGGCGGCGATTTTGTTTGGCAGGGTGCCGTTTCCCCGCGCCGGCCGCAGTTTTGAGAGCGGACCGGACCGGGGTGGTCACCAATCTGCTGCGATGTTTGCCGCCCATTGATTGCCACTGAGCAAGCAGGAACGCCGCCGGCAATCGGGCACGCTTTGTCCGCCGCCTTTGGTGACCGTCGCGCGGGCCAGCGGCCGGTCGGCGTCCGGACGGCGGCTTTGTGTCCGGGGCGACATGACATGGGGGGCTGCCGGGGTCGGACGGGGTCGGACGGGGTCGGACGGGGTCGGACGGGGTCAGACAGGGTCGGACGGGGTCGGACAGGGGCGGGCGGGGTCGGACGGGGTCGAACGGGGTCGGACGGGGTCGGACGGGGTCGGGCGAGGTCGGACGGGGTCGGGCGGGGTCGGGCGGGGTCGGACGGGGTCGGACGGGTCGGACGGGTCGGACGGGTCGGACGGGTCGGACGGGTCGGACGGGGTCGGACGGGGTTGGACAGGGTCGGACGGGGTCGGACGGGGGCGGACAGGGTCGGACGGGGTCGGACGGGGCCGGACGGGGTCGGACGGGGTCGGACGGGGTCGGACGGTGTCGGACGGGTGTCTGTCGGGGACTGTCCGAGACGGCCGGGCTCCTCTGGTGGACATAAGGCAGTTCCCGGCGGCAGGATGAGATGATGTCATTAGAGAAGTGGCCCGTCGGTCGGTCGGCTCGTCGGTCGGCAGCGATTGGGCGGCGGACTGGGACTGCGCTGATGGTTTAATTGTCGAACACGAGCCATCCACTGATCGGATGCGTGCGATGTCGGGTTACCCGCCGGCCGGAACTGCGGAGTTGTCCAGCAAATGCAGTAGACAACCGCTTTTGACAAGGACTGACATGCTTCCCAGATTTAGTAGTCGTCTCCCGAAAGCGCGGAATGGAATATCTGATGCATGAATTGTTAATGGTTGTGATTTCCTGAGGCGTATGCTTCTGGAAATAGTTATGGGCCTCAACAGCAGAGTGTAACAGTTCTCGACTTAAATCTAAGCCGTATGAATATGTTAGCTCTGTGTTCTAAAGTGCACTGCTCCCTGTGTTCTATTCACATTGGTTAAGAAAATGGTTATTTTGCATTGCAGTATGAGTTACAGCTGGTTTGCCTACGAACCTGTCTGTTTGTCAGTTTGTCGGACGTCTCGGCTGATATTTCCACATTGGTAGCATTCAGTTAACCAGTCAACTTACAAGCCTATCAATTTGTCAACATGCACAGGAACTCTGATATACGGCATTATATACTACTATGCTATTTGAGGAGGGTGCACCAGTCTGCCTGTCTGTCTGCCTGTCTGTCTGTCTGTCTGTCTGCCTGTCTGTCTGCCTGTCTGTCTGCCTGTCAGTCTGCCTGTCAGTCTGCCTGTCAGTCTGTCTGTATGTCTGTCTGTCTGCCTGCCTGCCTGTCTGTCTGCCTGTCTGTCTGCATGTCTGTCTGCCTGTCAGTTTGCCTATCTGTCTGCCTGCCTGTCTGCCTGTCAGTTTGCCTATCTGTCTGCCTGCCTGTCTGCCTGTCTGTCTGCCTGTCTGTCTGTCTGTCTGCCTGCCTGTCTGTCTGCCTGTCTGTCTGCATGTCTGCCTGTCTGTCTGTCTGTCTGTCTGTCTGTCTGTCTGTCTGTCTGTCTGTCTGTCTGTCTGTCTGTCTGTCTGTCTGTCTGTCTGTCTGTCTGCCTGTCAGTCTGCCTGTCTGCCTGTCTGTCTGTCTGTCTGTCTGTCTGTCTGTCTGTCTGTCTGTCTGCCTGTCTGCCTGTCTGCCTGTCTGCCTGTCTGTCTGTCTGTCTGTCTGTCTGTCTGTCTGTCTGTCTGTCTGTCTGTCTGTCTGTCTGTCTGTCTGTCTGTCTGTCTGTCTGTCTGTCTGTCTGTCTGTCTGTCTGTCTGTCTGTCTGTCTGTCTGTCTGTCTGTCTGTCTGTCTGTCTGTCTGTCTGTCTGTCTGTCTGTCTGTCTGTCTGTCTGTCTGTCTGTCTGTCTGTCTGTCTGTCTGTCTGTCTGTCTGTCTGTCTGTCTGTCTGTCTGTCTGTCTGTCTGTCTGTCTGTCTGTCTGTCTGTCTGTCTGTCTGTCTGTCTGTCTGTCTGTCTGTCTGTCTGTCTGTCTGTCTGTCTGTCTGTCTGTCTGTCTGTCTGTCTGTCTGTCTGTCTGTCTGTCTGTCTGTCTGTCTGTCTGTCTGTCTGTCTGTCTGTCTGTCTGTCTGTCTGTCTGTCTGTCTGTCTGTCTGTCTGTCTGTCTGTCTGTCTGTCTGTCTGTCTGTCTGTCTGTCTGTCTGTCTGTCTGTCTGTCTGTCTGTCTGTCTGTCTGTCTGTCTGTCTGTCTGTCTGTCTGTCTGTCTGTCTGTCTGTCTGTCTGTCTGTCTGTCTGTCTGTCTGTCTGTCTGTCTGTCTGTCTGTCTGTCTGTCTGTCTGTCTGTCTGTCTGTCTGTCTGTCTGTCTGTCTGTCTGTCTGTCTGTCTGTCTGTCTGTCTGTCTGTCTGTCTGTCTGTCTGTCTGTCTGTCTGTCTGTCTGTCTGTCTGTCTGTCTGTCTGTCTGTCTGTCTGTCTGTCTGTCTGTCTGTCTGTCTGTCTGTCTGTCTGTCTGTCTGTCTGTCTGTCTGTCTGTCTGTCTGTCTGTCTGTCTGTCTGTCTGTCTGTCTGTCTGTCTGTCTGTCTGTCTGTCTGTCTGTCTGTCTGTCTGTCTGTCTGTCTGTCTGTCTGTCTGTCTGTCTGTCTGTCTGTCTGTCTGTCTGTCTGTCTGTCTGTCTGTCTGTCTGTCTGTCTGTCTGTCTGTCTGTCTGTCTGTCTGTCTGTCTGTCTGTCTGTCTGTCTGTCTGTCTCTCTGTCTGTCTGTCTGTCTGTCTGTCTGTCTGTCTGTCTATCTATCTGTCTGTCTGTCTGTCTGTCTGTCTGTTGTCAATATGCAATGACGTGCTTTCCTCTTCTCTGTTGCCTTAACCGTTGTGAAAAGACACGATTTTTTCTCTCGCACATTCTAGATAACAGTTCGACACAATTTTCAGTACAATGTGGTAGGGCGCTTACTGAACGCGTGGCCCGAGCTGTAGCTGGAGCTGTAGCTGGAGCTGTAGCTGGAGCTGTAGCTGGAGCTGTAGCTGGAGCTGAGCTGGAGCTGAGCTGTAGCTGGAGCTGAGCTGTAGCTGGAGCTGTAGCTGGAGCTGAGCTGGAGCTGAGCTGTAGCTGGAGCTGAGCTGTAGCTGGAGCTGTAGCTGGAGCTGAGCTGGAGCTGAGCTGTAGCTGTAGCTGGAGCTGAGCTGGAGCTGTAGCTGGAGCTGAGCTGGAGCTGTAGCTGGAGCTGTAGCTGGAGCTGTAGCTGTAGCTGTAGCTGTAGCTGGAGCTGTAGCTGGAGCTGAGCTGGAGCTGAGCTGGAGCTGTAGCTGGAGCTGTAGCTGGAGCTGTAGCTGGAGCTGAGCTGGAGCTGTAGCTGGAGCTGTAGCTGGAGCTGTAGCTGGAGCTGTAGCTGGAGCTGTAGCTGTAGCTGTAGCTGGAGCTGTAGCTGGAGCTGTAGCTGGAGCTGAGCTGGAGCTGTAGCTGGAGCTGTAGCTGGAGCTGGAGCTGTAGCTGGAGCTGAGCTGTAGCTGGAGCTGTAGCTGGAGCTGTAGCTGGAGCTGTAGCTGGAGCTGTAGCTGGAGCTGTAGCTGGAGCTGAGCTGGAGCTGTAGCTGGATCTGGAGCTGTAGCTGGAGCTGAGCTGTAGCTGGAGCTGGAGCTGAGCTGTAGCTGGAGCTGTAGCTGGAGCTGGAGCTGGAGCTGTAGCTGGAGCTGTAGCTGGAGCTGAGCTGGAGCTGGAGCTGTAGCTGGAGCTGTAGCTGGAGCTGTAGCTGTAGCTGGAGCTGTAGCTGGAGCTGGAGCTGGAGCTGTAGCTGGAGCTGTAGCTGGAGCTGTAGCTGGAGCTGAGCTGGAGCTGTAGCTGAGCTGGAGCTGTAGCTGGAGCTGTAGCTGGAGCTGTAGCTGGAGCTGTAGCTGGAGCTGAGCTGTAGCTGTAGCTGGAGCTGTAGCTGGAGCTGTAGCTGGAGCTGTAGCTGGAGCTGTAGCTGGAGCTGTAGCTGGAGCTGTAGCTGGAGCTGGAGCTGAGCTGTAGCTGGAGCTGTAGCTGGAGCTGAGCTGGAGCTGGAGCTGTAGCTGGAGCTGTAGCTGGAGCTGTAGCTGGAGCTGAGCTGGAGCTGTATCTGGAGCTGTAGCTGGAGCTGTAGCTGGAGCTGTAGCTGGAGCTGTAGCTGGAGCTGTAGCTGTAGCTGTAGCTGGAGCTGTAGCTGGAGCTGTAGCTGGAGCTGAGCTGGAGCTGGAGCTGTAGCTGGAGCTGAGCTGTAGCTGTAGCTGGAGCTGTAGCTGTAGCTGGAGCTGTAGCTGGAGCTGTAGCTGGAGCTGTAGCTGGAGCTGAGCTGTAGCTGGAGCTGAGCTGGAGCTGTAGCTGGAGCTGTAGCTGGAGCTGTAGCTGGAGCTGTAGCTGGAGCTGTAGCTGGAGCTGTAGCTGGAGCTGAGCTGTAGCTGTAGCTGGAGCTGTAGCTGGAGCTGTAGCTGGAGCTGTAGCTGGAGCTGTAGCTGGAGCTGTAGCTGGAGCTGAGCTGTAGCTGGAGCTGTAGCTGTAGCTGTAGCTATAGCTGTAGCTGGAGCTGTAGCTGGAGCTGAGCTGTAGCTGGAGCTGGAGCTGTAGCTGGAGCTGTAGCTGGAGCTGTAGCTGGAGCTGGAGCTGTAGCTGGAGCTGAGCTGGAGCTGTAGCTGGAGCTGTAGCTGGAGCTGTAGCTGGAGCTGTAGCTGGAGCTGTAGCTGGAGCTGTAGCTGGAGCTGTAGCTGGAGCTGTAGCTGGAGCTGTAGCTGGAGCTGTAGCTGGAGCTGTAGTTGGAGCTGTAGCTGGAGCTGTAGCTGGAGCTGAGCTGTAGCTGTAGCTGGAGCTGGAGCTGGAGCTGTAGCTGGAGTTGAGCTGGAGCTGTAGCTGGAGCTGTAGCTGGAGCTGTAGCTGGAGCTGTAGCTGGAGCTGTAGCTGGAGCTGTAGCTGGAGCTGTAGCTGGAGCTGTAGCTGGAGCTGTAGCTGGAGCTGAGCTGGAGCTGTAGCTGGAGCTGAGCTGGAGCTGTAGCTGGAGCTGTAGCTGGAGCTGTAGCTGGAGCTGTAGCTGTAGCTGGAGCTGTAGCTGGAGCTGTAGCTGGAGCTGAGCTGGAGCTGTAGCTGGAGCTGTAGCTGGAGCTGAGCTGAGCTGTAAAAACGACTTTTTCTGTGTTGCTTTAACACATGGGAAAACCGGAGCTAGAAATGCACAAAATGCGAGAAAGCGCGAAGCAGGGGTAAAATCCCAGACGGATACAGGTACAAGCGGATACGAAAGAAAATCAACACATTTGAATACAAACACCAATTTTGTGCGACAGGATTTCAATACAACTGGATGGAAGAAACTAGGTTGTGCAGAAGGAGCTGTGCTGAAGCCAAAATAAACGTGTGATGTTTGACGTCCGACACCCAGTGGAATGCGCCTGACACGTCACACGGTCCTCGGACTGACATTCCGCAGACCCTGCTGGGGCCCCCCTGGCAGCTGCACAGCCAATGCATTGGTGACTGAGTCTCTGACCCAGTGGCGGCGGATTCGGGGGGGGGGGCGGGGCAGCCGCCCCCGCTGGCAAAATCAAGCGGGGGCAAAACTATCTTTTTGCCCCCCTCCCATCTTCCGTAGTCGAAAATGACATATTCTTTACCATATATGGTAAAAATGATGAGAATTGCAAACGTTTCAAAATAAAAGGAAAACATATACTTCATATGGCAGTAAAATATGGAAGCTTGTCCTTGAGGCAAAAGTGACGCAACCAGGGGCGGAACTTTATATCTCTTTAGGAGGGCCCGCCCCCACCCCTCCTTTTTTTAGCTGAGCCCCCCAATGGTGCTCCACCCCCCCATGTTTTCCAAATTTGTGCCCTTCCAAAATTGCAAGGACTACTCGTACAGATTGCTCTGTTTTGAATTTTGCGTATTTCATTACATCAAGATGTGATTCCGTCTTAGAAGTATACTTACAGCTATATGACTACGTGAACTGAATCAAGGAGGTAGGCCACGAGAGCCATGCCCCCCCCCCCCCCCCCCGAGCGATCCAGTTTACACTAGATAAAATGGGATTCCGTCAAGCTTTATCATTACGTCTATGGGCGTTGCATGGAAATAATCGAGTTTGAAATATATCCAACTGCACCCCCCCCCCCTCGGCAGGTGAAAAGGTATTATGGCCCCTCCCTGAGCAAAATCCTGGCTACGTGTCTGAACTGAATTGATCGAAGTCTTGCCCCCCATGTCTAAATTAAATGCGCCGCCACTGCCGTCTGACCCGATGAGTCAGACATTCTGTGTGTCTGACGTCAGACATTCCTAGTGGAGTCGCGCCACTGCAGTCTGACCCGATGATATTCTGTGTGTCTGACGTCAGACATTCCTGGTGGAGTCGCGCCACTGCAGTCTGACCCGATGATGTCAGATATTCTGTGTGTCTGACGTCAGACATTCCTAGTGGAGTCGCGCCACTGCAGTCTGACCCGATGATGTCAGATATTCTGTGTGTCTGACGTCAGACATTCCTAGTGGAGTCGCGCCACTGCAGTCTGACCCGATGATGTCAGATATTCTGTGTGTCTGACGTCAGACATTCCTAGTGGAGTCGCGCCACTGCAGTCTGACCCGATGATGTCAGATATTCTGTGTGTCTGACGTCAGACATTCCTAGTGGAGTCGCGCCACTGCAGTCTGACCCGATGATGTCAGATATTCTGTGTGTCTGACGTCAGACATTCCTAGTGGAGTCGCGCCACTGCAGTCTGACCCGATGATGTCAGATATTCTGTGTGTCTGACGTCAGACATTCCTAGTGGAGTCGCGCCACTGCAGTCTGACCCGATGATGTCAGATATTATGTGTGTCTGACGTCAGACATTCCTAGTGGAGTCGCGCCACTGCAGTCTGACCCGATGATGTCAGATATTATGTGTGTCTGACGTCAGACATTCCTAGTGGAGCGGCGCCACTGCAGTCTGACCCGATGATGTCAGATATTATGTGTGTCTGACGTCAGACATTCCTAGTGGAGTCGCGCCACTGCAGGCTGACCCGATGATGTCAGATATTATGTGTGTCTGACGTCAGACATTCCTAGTGGAGTTGCGCCACTGCAGGCTGACCCGATGATGTCAGATATTCTGTGTGTCTGACGTCAGACATTCCTAGTGGAGTCGCGGCGCGCTGAACGGAGCTGACGGATAGTTGCATTCTGGCGGCCGAACTACGGCTCGGCTCTGCAGCGCCGCTATTCAGTTCGCAGTATAACTTTGTTGAATGTCATGCGGAGCAGTCGCGATCGCCGCTTGTCAGGGATATTTAGTTATTGGGGTCGTTTGCTGCATTTGCTGGATTGAAAACGGCAAGTTCGCCGAGCTACGATGCGGACAAATTCATTGACGCGCTGTTTCTATAATTTGCTGTTTTAAATCAGCATGATTACTGCTTATTGTTAAGTAAGTTTTCGTGTTGGAAACTACCATTGCATATCGTTTTTCAACACTGCAGCCATGATATGTATTATGCATTTCAGAAATGTGCGTTATCCTAAAGTATTTATGCATGAATAACTCCTGGCGGTAATTTGCCACATAAATTTCGTCAAAATTGTATGCTTATATGCGTTTCTGAGGGCAGAATCGTAATTTAACAGAGCTGCTTGCGATTTGTACGAGACCACGCAATTCCCGTAAACTGCCAGAACTGGCGTCGAGAGCTTTATGCACCGGAAAGAACTCAATGCTGCACTCTCCGCCTTTACTGAGCATAGCTAACCTTGGGCGGTCACTGCAACTCGCTGCAACTGAAACCACTTCCATCAGAACCTCAATACAGATGATGCGCCTCGACATGAATCGAGTTTGCGAGCGTGAGGATGGAGCCGTTGCTCTTACCGTGTGTTGTGAGAGCCTGAGCTGACCCGGCGGCGTACTGACCCGGCGAGCTGACCCGGCGGCGTACTGACCCGGCGAGCTGACCCGGCGGCGTACTGACCCGGCGAGCTGACCCGGCGGCGTACTGACCCGGCGAGCTGACCCGGCGGCGTACTGACCCGGCGAGCTGACCCGGCGGCGTACTGACCCGGCGAGCTGACCCGGCGGCGTACTGACCCGGCGAGCTGACCCGGCGGCGTACTGACCCGGCGAGCTGACCCGGCGGCGTACTGACCCGGCGAGCTGACCCGGCGGCGTACTGACCCGGCGAGCTGACCCGGCGGCGTACAGGGCTACCCTAGCCGGTGACGGCTGGCAGTGCACCGGGCAGGTATCCACCGCCGTGCAGGTACCGACCCCCGGCCCCGTCACTCTGCAGCACGTGGTTACCGAGTGGTGCGCCGACCCATACTATGCTTGATGTTGTACCCCGGTCGACTTAAACTGACGACATTGACGCAGTCTGTGTTTTAGTTAACGTCAGGTGCATATTCAGGCATCACTACATTAAGAATGCAATAGCAGGATTCCAAAACATAATTTGCTGCTCTCTGATTAGACGGATACTTTACAGCAGCTTTGTTATCATCGGACAAAGAAATCCCTAAAGGGAGAATTCCACATATATCTAGGGGCATTTGTCTTCAATTCAATGCGTCGTTGCTAAAGCATTTCTGTCTTGACGCCTGACGCGACTATTACCATTCACAAATGGGGCATTTGCCAGACCTGGTACTGAATTACATTGGGATGGAGGTGTCGTCTGAGAAATTCTCACTAAAGCAATAAACTGCTCTCGCTCAAAGCGATTCCCGTGGGTATTTTGCGCTTAATGAATCGTCCCGAGCCAATGTATCCAGGGATTGAGTCAGTATTTATAAATAGTGAGTATATTGCTCAGATACATTGTCGAGACGGGACACAAGGCAACCTGTTTCTTGCTATTTAACAGCCGCGTGTTTCATCATCAGCAATGAAAGTCGTTTCCTCTAGACATACCAACATAGGCAATTAACATCCACCGAGTAGTTTCTTTTGGTATCTGGCCGAACCGCCAGCTGCGGATACAACAGAGCATGTATTCATGCTTACTATTTCGCAAAGTCCAATACAAAGGCGCAGCGGGTATAATGGGTATCTATGACATTTACCCATGGTCGACAGCATGACAACATAAACATCAAATTAACAAAGCGTAATTTTTAAACAAAAAGTACCTACTTTATTCATTGGTATCAACAATTGATATTACTTCAAGCTGGGTAAGCCTAATTCGCAATGTTTGTCAGCCGATAGAAAGAGGGCCATGCTGGTAATAATGTCGCCGAATTAACGTCGCTCTAGGATGAAATGCTGGGTAACAAAGAAGGCTTTTGACAAGGAATTTTGTCGAAATGTCATTGTGTTGATATGTGCTGAACACCGAAGACGCGTTGCTTTCTTTATTGCGCCATGTATTCTTAAAGGGAATGTTTCCCCTTTCTGAAAGTTGTCAAATATACGCTGGTTGTAGTAGAAAATATGATGTAAGTGCTGCTGAAAACGATGGTGATATTTTTCACTTGCAAAGTCACTTAACTTTATACAAATTAAGTTTTTAGATTTGGGTGAATGACGTCATTATTGAGCTATAAACCGCCGCTGATTGCCTGAGAAAGTGGGATTGGCTGAAAAAGTGTCTGTCGGCCAATCAGCGGCCGCACCAGCCTGGAGTCATTTTGCAAATGGTAAATTCAATTGCTTAAAAACGGTTAATTCCATTTTTAGTAAAAAGCAAAAATGGAAATGCGTTTTTATGCATAGTAATGCTGTGAGAAGTGGTCGATTTTTGTCATTTAAAAGTCATAACTCGGTCATTTTTAAAGATATCGACTTTAAATTTGGTACACATATTCACCGCATACGTCTCGATCACATATATTCTGGTTTTTGGATAATTTTGATTTTTTCTTGACAATTTTGTAAAAAAAAAAAAATGTATTTGGATTTCTCAAAATTTTGAATTTCGAAAAAACTCAAAAATCCGAGATAGCAGTTTGATAGCCCGGTCTATTTTTAGTAATTTGATTTATAACAATTTAGTTTATCTCAAATATCGTACCTTTGACAGCGTTTTCCGAAAACCATTATTTTGCAACAAAAACCGAAGAACATGACGTCACTCTGACGTCATTCCCGGTTGACCTATCATAGCCTCATATTTTTCCGTTTGCTAACATGTGTAGAATTGATGTGAAAGAAGGTACTGCAAGTTTGGTGACGATACCAGTGTTCATTTAGGAGTTATTGCAAAATAACGGGAGGGAGGGGGCAAAAAATAGCCCCCCCCCAGTAACTCGCGGGTTAATAGCCACAGTCGCCTGTGGATGCTCTCAAGATGTACAATAAATATATAAATAAATAAATAAACAATGGAGGGGAGCAGGTGCGGCCGCACCCCCTGGAGGCCAGAAGGGTCCTTTTCGGCTGCGAAGGGCCCTTTTCGGCGCGCGCAGCGCGCCGAAAAGAGCCGACGAGACCGCGCGAAGTGCGGTATGTTGGGCTCTTTACCACGCGAAGCGTGGTCTTTAGAGAGTTTAGAGCACTTCAGAGGCTCTTTAGGGCCACCAGGACCCTCTCTGAAAGACCAGAGAGCCCCTTGGACGTTCACAAGAGCCCTGTGCATTTCAGAGGGGCCCCTGGCCAGACCGAAAGGACACCTGAGGGGGACCGAGGGCCCCCTGAACACGTCGAATGGGCCCCTAGCCAGCACAGAGGGGCCTCTGGGCAGGTCGAGAGGCTACTGAGCATGGCGGCAGGGTGACAAAGCAGCCAGCACAGTCCCTTGCCAGGTAATAAGGGCCCCTGAGCAGGTTGGAGGGCTCTTGGACAGACCCCAGAGGGCCCCTGGGAAGTTCAAAGGGCCCCTGTGCAGGTACGAGGGCCCCTGACCAGACCGAAAGGGCCCCCTAGTTGGGTCAGGACGGCCCCTGAACATGCCGAATGGGCCCCTGGTCAGCACAGCATGTCGCAAGGCGACAAAGCAGCCAGTGCAGTCCCTTGCCAGGTCGGAAGGGCCTCGTAGAAGGCTGGAGGGCCCCTGGACAGACCAGAGGAGCCCTGTCAAGTTTAAAATGCCCCTGTGCAGATCGGAGGGGCCCCTGACCAGACCGAAAGGGCCACTGGGCGGGTAAGAAGGGCTCCGGAACATGCCGCATTGGCCCTTAGCCAGCACGGAGGGGCCCCAGGGCAGGTAGGAGGGCCCCTGAGCATGTTGGCAGGGCAAAAAAGCAGCCAGCGCAATCCGACCAGAAGTGTCGCTGAGCAGATTGGAGGGGCTCCTGGGCAAGTCAGAGGGGGCCCTGGCTAGACCAAAACGGTCCCTGGGCCGGTCGGAAGGGCCCTTGAACATGCCGGATGAGTTCCTAGCCAGACTGGAGGGGCCCTTGGGCAGGTCGGAGGGGCCACTGAGCATGTCGACAGGGCGACAAAGCAGCCAGTGCAGTCCCTGGCCAGGTCGTAAGGACCTGGGCCAACAGACCGAATGGGCCTCTTGACACACAAGCGGGGCTTCTTGGAAGGTCAGAGGAGTCCCTGGTCAGACCGGAAGGGCCAGCACGTAGAGATTCCAGATAAATATTAAATACAAAGAGGACTTGCTCCACAAGAAAAATATGAAAAGCGTAGTTTTCGGGTATATTGTAACACCCTTCGTCAGGGTGTTACAATATACCCGAAAGCTCCGATTTAAATTTGTCTGGTAGAGTAAGCCCTCTTTGTATTTTATGTATATAACCCACTCCACATCATGTCTTTTCGCTTCGCGGATCCCAGATGAGTCCCTGAACAGGTCGGAAGGACGTTGAAAAGGTCGGAGGGGCCCCTAGACGATCTGAAGGTACCCTGGGCCTTTGAACAGTAACAGTGCAGTTATCTAGGGAATCAAACTCAGAATTTTTGCACCGCTCCGCGGCGCAATTTGACTACAAATTCAATTATATGCGGCTTAGAAGAGAAAAAAACGGTGTGTTTCTCGGCGCATTTATGTGTTATGTTGCTACCTTCCTATATAATTGGCCAAACCAGTTCATTTTATCATTTTTTTAACGCACTTTTAAACGCACAATAACATTTTTAGAGGTCCGCACCATAAGCAATGTGACGCATTGACGAGAATGCATATTTAGGGCATAAGACTTAAAAAAATCGCGCCGCTCCGCGGCGCAATTTGTTTAAGGCTTCCAGGTTTTGAGCTTTACAAAATATTTCAAACTGGTATAGCTGATTCCAAATTGGTGTCGCTCGTTCCAAAGTTGATGTCAGTTTAATAACTACAGGTCCTAAAAGTTGGTATTGCCCATGCCATACCTGTCATACTGCATTTTTCATCCTTGTAACGTGCTTTTTCATCCGTTTTGTTTGGACCTTTCAACCCTTGAGAAGGGGCCCTTTCAGCGTTCGGGAAGGGGTCTTTCGAGGCGCCGTACCCCCTGATCGAAATCCTGGCGACTTGCCTGCACCAGGGTTTGCATTAGAGGCGGCAAAAGTTGTCGGCAGGTTTCATAGCCATTCTCCAGCTTTTTGAAGGTCAATTAGCTGAAAAAAATTACTTGGTCATCTAAATCCTCTGAATCCGAATGGGGGAGGAGCGATTGTCTCCCCCTGCCTGCCTGCGCCCTTGCCTTCTACCTCCAGGAGCTCACCGGCTACAGTTCCCGCTCAGCGGGGAATAGCCGACGAACCAAATATCCAGTCAGATCCAGTGTGCTCGCAGTTTTTTTCTTCTCTCGCCTGCGCGGCCGCATGACACCAACACTGACCTGGACGGCCGGAAGTGAGTAGCGACACGACGGTCGCAGAGTGCAGACCGTAGTGAGAGTAGTGAGGAGTGAGGGTGTACCACGAGTGTACGATGGAGTGGGTCAATGGCACTTAACGACGGCGTTTGCGCACCGTGGCTTCTTCTATACGGAAGACAAGAGGAGTGGGGATGACAAGATATACATGAGATGCAGCGCCCGAGTGCGTCTGGGTTGCAAAGGGCGTGGCGTGTATGCTCGCGGGGTCTTTGTGGAGAGCAAGGGACACAATCACGCCCCCAGCAGGGCTGCAGTGGAGCAGTCTGCCGCACGCGCGGAAATGAAGAAGCGCGCCGAGACGACGGCTGAAAGCACCACGCGCACAAACAATATTGACGCATGACGACAATTGCTGACAATTGCATGACACCAAAGGCATTCGGGATTCGGCATTTTTTTCTTCTTCGAACATTTCACATGTCGATAAAATGACTTTCGGCAAAATGGCATTTCAACTTGTTCACATGTCGACAAAATGTCATTTCGGCAAAAAAGCATTTCGACCTTTTTCACACGTCGACAAAGTAACATTCGGCCAAATGACATTTCGGCTTTTTTACATGTCGACAAAATGACATTTCGGCAAAAAGACATTTCGCTCTTTTCACATGTCGGCAAAATGACATTCGGCAAAAAGACATTTCGACTTTTTCACATTTCGGCAAAATCACATTTCGACCTTTTGACATGTCGACAAAAAGACATCTCGACAAAATGACGTCGGCAAAAAGATATTTCGTCAAAGTGTCCTTCGACAATATGCATTCACCAAAATGACATTCGGCAAAATGACACTCGCCAATGTGTCCTGTAACCGGTTAAGACTGCTGTATTTATGTGTAACGCTTGGTGTTCTAGATTGCCGTTTCTCACACAAGCCGCCTGTCTCGGTAGGCTGTGCCGTCTGACACTCAGCCGCCTGTCTCGGAAGGCTGTGCCGTCTGACACTCAGCCGCCTGTCTCGGTAGGCTGTGCCGTCTGTCACTCAGCCGCCTGTCTCGGTAGGCTGTGCCGTCTGACACTCAGCCGCCTGTCTCGGTAGGCTGTGCCGGTATGCAGCTGCTGAGGGCGTCGATCGGTGGCGCTGTGGAGCGAGGAAAACAGCTGACTCTGGTCTGCGAGGTGGACCCCGGAGGGAAGAAAATCTACCAGGCGAAGTGGTACAAAGACGGCCTGGAGTTTTACCGCCACCAGCCGGGACGAAATCCACCAGGCAAAGCGTTCACTGTGGAGGGAACACGTGTCAATGTGAGTTGTTAGTTTTCTGTGTCAACACATGACAAGGGAATAGTGAACACGAAAATAACTGTTTATATTAATTAGTCAATTTAAAATATTTATCGCTGATAACATAATGTAATGTACACAGATCGTGAATTTATAAATTTATTTACAATGTGTCATCTTTTAAATTCGATATATCTATCCCATCAGCTAACAATTTGCAATGATTATATAGTTTCTTGAGTTCCTTGAGCCCAAAGACCGAATAATTGTTTCTTAACTATCTCCCATATCTGACATTTGATAGCGTGCATCTCAGCAAAGCATAAATCTCTTATGTTCGGTTGTGTAGGTAACCGAATCAGACGACTCTAAGGTGGTACTTGAGGACGTTGACCTGGACACCGAGGGCAAGTATGGGTGCGAGATCACTCAGGAGTACCCGTTTTCGACGGTCATGGAGACTGGAAATGTCACAGTAGTGGGTGAGTTGCTTTCCCCGCTGTCGGTCTCTGTCTAATCTGCTAAATAGTGCAGCCAACTTAACAGTTTCTTTTTCTTTTTCCTCTTTACAAAGCGGTTGTAACTATTATTGAAATAATAAAACTGGTGAAGTTGGTTTAACATTTAGAGAGTTTTTTGCTTCCTAATTTGCTAGTAAAATAATATATCATTTGAAATGCATGATCACATGCTTGCAAACAGTCTTTCTGCCAAAGTTCGTCAAGTTTGTTGTTCGTGACTTGCAATCAACCAGAAATATGCACGATGTATTTTCTGCTGGTTTTGTGGAAATGTTTCCTGATTAATGACATCAATGAGCACATTGTATGGACCTTGTCGAACCTTAAAGCATCGTGGCTTTAAAACTACCGATCTCGAACATGTTGATTCCTTTTCTTGAGTTTTACCAAATTAATTTGGGTAACTGGTCGGAATGTCGTGATAAAGTTCCTTCATTTCAGAGAACTCTCGTCTACTTGAAGGACCGCTGGTTGACGTTTGCAACTCGTAATCACTACGTTCTTCTCTGTTGATATTATAACGAGTATGAAACAGAATGTCGGCTGACGGTGGAGGGTACTCTATTTGTTTGCCATCCACACTGAGCCACCGTCCATGTGCTATTTCAGAGGTGCCCCTGAAGGGACCGTCCACAGGCTCCGGAGGCACCATCAGCAGAGACAGCGGTGACTTGGTCAGCATCAACTGCACGTCCATGTCGTCTCGTCCAGCCGTCAACCTCACGTGGCTCATCAACGACGAGAAGGTCTGTTCGGGAGAGGCCTGTCGGAACGCCGAGGTACGCTGGCGGCCGTCACTCTGTGTGACAGGCATCAGATTGTCTCCAGATGGAAGTATCTAATGTGCGGTGACCGGCGTCCTCGTGGAAGGAACCTCCCACTGAGTATCCGACGACTGGGTCGCTGACAATCAGAGTCGCATGACCTCTGATCGCTAGCTGACTAGTGACTATGCATGTCTGTCAGTGCCGAATGCTGAGCGACCACTAACCGCTGACCACTAACCGCTGGACGCTGACCGCTGACCGCTGACCGCTGACCGCTGACCGCTGACCGCTGACCGCTGACCGCTGACCACTATAACCGCTGACCGCTGACCGCTGACCGCTGACCGCTGACCGCTGACCGCTGACCGCTGACCGCTGACCGCTGACCGCTGACCGCTGACCACTATAACCGCTGACCGCTGACCGCTGACCGCTGACCGCTGACCGCCAGTGACAGTATTCCGTGTCCCACATGACTGCTGCCGTGGTCCGGTGTCTGCGGCCGTCGGTCCGTCATGCGGCGGGTTCCGTGACCCTCCACCAGCCCGCCGCCCGCCGCGCATGGCGCCTCGCCATCACAGTAATGCAGCGCCCACGCATTAGTCAGATTAGGGTTGGCGGCGCGATGGAGCAGACGAGCTGCGACAGACATGTTCATTTGTCATAGCTGGACCGACTCGTGACCCGCGCTACTTCGCCGCACTTTGATTCGACCCTGCCGCCGACAGTGCTGCCCGCCCAGTAACCAACGGAAAAAGTGTCCTTTTCGAGATAGTTGAGAGTTCCGATAGCAACAAAAAGTGTAATCAAATCAACTCAAGCCAATAGAGTATTCTAACTTGTAGAGATGTATCTAGCTGTCCAGCCGTGTCCTTTCCGGGAAGGAGGTAGTGTATGACTTTGCCTGAGAGTGGTGTACGCTCGTCAACACTGTCACCACAGATGACGGATGTTTGTGGATGACGGATCCTAAGTCCGATTGACAGGTGCCGTGCTCACCGACATTTCAGCGATGGGGCGTCAAATGTCATCACTACTGCCACCGTAATTGCTCACTGGTCCCTGCGACCGTAATTGTTAGGTCAGGTTAGGTAAACAAAGGTAAAGGTAAAGGTTAGGTCAGGTTCAATTATGTTTTTTTTTGGTGACATCAGAACTTTAGTATTACTGGTACACAGTGGCGGTCGCAGGGGGGGGGGGGGGGGGGGGGCATCCGGGCCATGCCCCCCCCCCCCCAAAGACACATAGGGGGGGGGGGGGGCAACATATCTTTTGGCCCCCCCCCAAAGCTAAGGCCATAGACGGAGGGCCCTCCCAGGCCGACAGAGGGGCCCTCTCAGGCCGACGGAGGGCCCTCTCAGGCCGACAAAGGGCTCTCTCAGGTTGACAGAGGGCCCTCTCAGGCCGACAGTGGGCCCTCTCAGACCGACAGAGGACACTCTCAGGCCGACAAAGGGCTCTCTCACGTCGACGGAGGGCCCTCCCAGGTCGATGGAGGGCCCTCTCAGGTCGATGGAGTACAGTCTGAGCCCGACAGAGGGCTCTCTTAGGCCGACGTAGGGCCCTCTCAGGCCGACAGAGGGCCCTCTCAGGTCGACAGAGGGGCCCTCTCAGGCCGACGGAGGGCCCTCTCAGGCCGACAGAGGGCTCTCTCAGGTCGACAGAGGGCCCTCTCAGGCCGACAGAAGGCCCTCTCAGGCCGACAGAGGGCCCTCTCAGGCGGACAGAGGGACCCTCTCAGGCGGACAGAGGGCCCTCTCAGGTCGACAGAGGGCCCTATCAGACCGACAGAGGGAATTATCAGGCTGACAGGGCCCTCTCAGGCCGACAGAGGGGCCCTCTCAGGCCGACGGAGGGCCCTCTCAGGCCGACAGAGGGCTCTCTCAGGTCGACAGAGGGCCCTCTCAGGCCGACAGACGGCCCTCTCAGGCCGACAGAGGGGTCCTCTCAGGCCGACGGAGGGCCCTCTCAGGCCGACAGAGGGAATTCTCAGGTTGACAGAGGGCCCTCTCAGGCCGACAGAGGGGCCCTCTCAGGCCGACGGAGGCCCCTCTCAGGCCGACATAGGGCCCTCTCAGGTCGACAGAGGGCCCTCTCAGGCCGACAGAGGGCCGACAGAAGGCCCTCCCAGGCCGACGGAGGGCCCTCTCAGATCGACGGAGTACAGTCTGAGCCCGACGAGGGCTTTCTTGGGCCGACGTAGGGCCCTCTCAGGCCGACAGAGGGCCCTCTTAGGCCGACAGAGGGCCCTCTCAGACCGACAGAGGGAATTCTCAGGCTGACAGAGGGCCCTCTCAGGCCGACAGAGGGGCCCTCTCAGGCCGACGGAGGGCCCTCTCAGGCCGACAGAGGGCTCTCTCAGGTTGACAGAGGGCCCTCCCAGGCCGACAGACGGCCCTCTCAGGCTGACAGAGGGGCCCTCTCAGGTCGACGGAGGGCCCTCTCAGGCCGACAGAGGGCTCTCTCAGGTTGACAGAGGGCCCTCTCAGGCCGACAGAGGGCCCTCTCAGGCCGACAGAGGGCTCTCTCAGGCCGACAGAGGGCTCTCTTAGGCCGACGTAGGGCCCTCTCTGTCCGACGGAGGGCCCTCCCAGGCCGACGGAGGGCCCTCCCCGGCCGACGGAGGGCCCTCTCAGGTCGACGGAGTACAGTCTGAGCCCGACAGAGGACTCTCTTAGGCTGACGTAGGGCTCTCTCAGGCCGACAGAGGGCCCTCTCAGGCTGACAGAGGACCCTCTCAGGCCGACAGAGGGGCCCTATCATGCCGACAGAGGGGCCTTCTCAGGCCGACGGAGGGCCCTCTCAGGCCGACAGAGGGCTCTCTCAGGTCGACAGAGGGCCCTCTCAGGCCAACAGAGGTCCCTCTCAGGCCGACAGAGGGGCCCTCTCAGGCTGACGGAGGGCCCTCTCAGGCCGACAGAGGGCTCTCTCAGGTCGACAGAGGGCCCTCCCAGTCCGACGGAGAGCCCTCTCAGGTCGACGGAGTACAGTCTGAGCCCGATAGAGGGCTCTCTTAGGCCGACGTAGGGCCCTATCAGGCCGACGGAGGCCTTCTCAGGTCGATGGAGTACAGTCTGAGCCCGACAGAGGGCTCTCTTAGGCCGACGTAGGGCCCTCTCAGGTCGACAGAGGGCCCTTTCAGGCCGACAGAGGGAACTCTCAGGCCGACAAAGGGCCCTCTCATGCCGACGGAGGGTCCTCTCAGGACGACGGAGGGCCCTCTTAGGCCGACGGAGGACCCTCTCAGGCCAACGGAGGACCGTCTCTGTCTCTGTGTCATAGGGCTCTCTGTCGGCCCTCAACAGAGAGGTCGACGGAAAGCCATATGAAGCAGACTGAGTCACTGAGGGACTCAAATGAAAGTAAAAATGGGCCCCTGAGCCCAAGGTAGTTCCCGCGGGGGTCCAGGGTTTCCCCTTGGGGACGCCTCTGACTCCCGCCAGCTGTATGCCGCATCTAACCCCCGCCCGCTTCAGAGGCGGCGCCCCCCCCCCCTGGGTGTGCTACTGCCAATGCCCATGCCATTTGGTTGTGATAACATCATGTGATGCTGAGGGAGGTGTATTGTAATTTGTAGGTGTCCGCAGTCCGAGATGACGAAGTTCTTTTACCACGTATTTTTTTCTTCTTCATTTGGAAGCTTCATGCTTCTGCTTTCTTTGTAGACTATGGTGACGAACGTTGAACCCTGTTGAATTTCGTCTTGGCGGCTTCGGGAAAAGGGAAAGGTTTCGGAACTGGAAGGGAGGTAGGTTTGATTATCTGCTATTTTAAATATATGTGATTCCGGATTCGATAAGTCGTAAGCGTTTGCAATTCATGTCTTTGCTAATTGCTCAAGTAAACACCTTCATTGAATCAGTACTAAAGTTTATAACCTGACCTGAACCAGTTATGCGCAAGCGGTCCCCACAAAACTGAGTGAGGGGGCCAACCAGAGGTGTGAGAGAACCCCGCCCCTGTGTGTATGGGGGGGGGGGGGGGGGGGGCTGGCGCCATAGGGCCAATGTTAAATTCCTGCGAAACCTAGGGTGCCGGAGAGGGTTTCGAGCGAACCTGGGGGTGACCAGCCCCCGGGCCACCCCAGTGCGACACTAAACACAGTGCGACATTAAAAAGGGAATTATGTTTACATAAAACAAACAGTAGTCGTGTTTACATAGCAATAATGAAACCTCCCCTATTAAGGGAGGAGGATGGATGAGGTTAAAACGCCTATCGCAATATTGCGGTAAATCGCCATTAGATCGAAATTTTACCTCGAATGGCATGAACTGAAGATCTGAAAATTACGCTTTCGATGTAATTTGACCCAAGGAATCGATTGCGACTACTTTTGAGGAAATTGAACTTTAACCCGCGCCGCGCTTGGGGGGGTGGGTAAATTTTACCCCCCCTCCCGGATTTTCGCTATAGCTTCAAAAGGGCACTGTATATTAACGCGAAAGTTTCAGTACCTACTCCGGCATCGATTTAACGTCTTCCTATACATTTTGAAGAACATCGATGCAGAATTTTTGAGCAAATAACGTTTTAGTGACGTCATGCCACGCCATTTTCGGTCCAAAATGGACGAAAGTTTGATCGATGATAGAACAGCGAGTATTGAAGAAAATTGCAAACCAAAACCGCCAAAAGGAAGGAAATGATATTATCTACAACATGGCCATCTCGGATTTTTAAAATGTTGGTTTTTCGACCCCAAACTTTTTTTATAAAATATTTTTCAAAGTTTACAAAATCAAACTCACTAATCACTGAAGAGCGCTTTCGTATCGACAGTTCTCGAAGG
The DNA here is from genome assembly GCA_036785665.1 of Chirona hameri. Classification (NCBI taxonomy): domain Eukaryota; kingdom Metazoa; phylum Arthropoda; class Thecostraca; order Balanomorpha; family Balanidae; genus Chirona; species Chirona hameri. Next base: position 40,630 of record JAXIVJ010010215.1, read on the forward strand.
CCGTCTGAGGACCCTATTCAGACCAGCACAGGCCCCCAGGCCCGGCAAGGACCCTTTTGCCAAGTTGCCACCCCCCTTCCCCCAAAGGTCACCCCCTCTCCCCTAAGGGATCCAGTTTACACTAGATAAAATGGGATTCCCTCAAGCTTTAACCCGCGCACTGCAGGGGGGGGGTTGATTTCCGCCCCCTCTCAGGTTTTGCAAAGATGGCGAAAAAACGGCGGCGCGCAGCGCCGCTGGGTTTTGATACACCTGTTAGGACATCAATTGCGCACACTTTGAGAAAAAAATATGCTCTGGTCATCTCAGGTCAGGTCACCAGACCAGGTCAAGTGACCCCACCACCAACAATGTTTGCAGTTGTGCCAAAGCCAGAGTTTTTCACCGATCAGGTTGAAACTTACAGAATGTCATGAGGGCATCAGTACTTACAATTCTTATAAATCGGAATTTTGATATCGGTGACCTAAGGTCAGGTCAATTTCGTAACCTCCCCATAATAAGTCAATGGGGAAATATACAAATGCTTCCTATTTCAAGGATATGCATGGTACTAGTCCAATTACTTCTGGATCATGTTATTATAGGATATTCTTGATGATCCAAGTGTAATTTTTGTTCAGTGACCCCTATTGGGTCATTTGAGGTCATGCGAGGTCACCATCACTTTTTTGTCAATAACTCTCGACATAATGCAGATAGAGAAGTAAAACAGACATCAGTGTGTTTGTCTCGTAGAGACACGTCTTTCCATATGCAACATGCCCTACTTAGGTCACCACTTGACCTTGACCTTAGGTCAAATTGTTAAGTTGACTTAACAAGGTCACCATATATATCATTGAAAGCGCCTTTACAAGATAAACACAATGGCGTAAACAGTTTTCCGTTATCTTTATTAAGTAAAAAGTTAATAGCAAAAACGATTTAGCAAAAAAACTGCATTTTTTTCTTTTTGACCTCTGGAGCCTCAAATATGGACCTGAGATCAAATCTGAGGACACCTAAGCGATTAAAAATTTCACTGGCTGGCGTTTTATTTTTTCCGTTTGTTTCTAACTATCATCGTTTCTGAGATATATGGGAATTTCTAGAGCGATGTCCTAAAACAGGAAAAACTGGAAAATTTGACCTTTGATGACCTCTGGTGACCTCAATTTTGACCTGACTTAAAAAAATACTGAAATACTTTCGATAGAACATGTATGAAGCTATCAAATGCCTTTTTCCGCTTCTCGCTACGTTGCGCAGTTTTCGAGATCTCAGGGGGGGGGGGGGGCGGAAATTAACCCCCTCCTGCAGTTCGTGTTCGGCGCAAAGCCCCTGTGCGTGGGTTAACATTACGTGTCTATGGGCTGAGATCATGGAAAGAATCGAGTTAGAAATATCTTCGACTGCACCCCCCCTTCGGCAGGTGAAAAGGTACTGTTGCCCCTCCCTGAGAAAAATACTGGCTTCGTGCCTGGTTACGATCCTTAATTTTATTTAGTAAGCAAAGGGCCATTATGCTGGCAAGGGCCCTTTTGCTGGCAAGGGTCTTTTTGCCAAGTTGGCCCCCCCAAAGGTGAAGGCTGCGACCGCCCCTGCTGGTATACTTTTCTGTCTGTCGTAAAAATACTTGCTTCTTCTATTAGGGACTTCAAGAACACCATTAACTGGGGAGGTGAATTACTGAAATATTACCGCAAGTTCTGGGCCATGCTCTCTTATTTTGCAAGACAAATCATGCATTCATGCAAGAGAACATATACATTTATATGCAAGAGAACAGGCACTTTGAGCATAACAACTTGTACCTGGGCCTTCTGGAAAATATTGGAAAGCATGGTTTAGCTGATCAAAATTATGTATGCCTTATGCCCACTGCTCCG